>JAPPVO010000059.1:30547665-30751434 GCA_030407325.1 Camellia japonica
ATCACATACCCAAAAAAACTTATGTACATCTCTGTTTCATGTGTTCAAAATTCCCTAGGTATTGCTATAGTAAATCTTGGTATCATATACATTTAGGCTTTTCAGTTTGCCTTTTGCAAATTCGTATGCTTCTTTCTGGCTTTGCCTCTTGCTATCTTCTATACTAAGAGTCATATTTGTGGATGGTGATTTTCTTAGTGTTATTATTGATCTGTTGTGTTCGTGTTATAGGATGATGAGTGACTATGCTGTGGAGCCAATAAATGATGGAATTAGTGAATTCAATGTGGAATTCCATGGTCCAAAAGAAAGTAAGTTTCTTCTCTGTCAGTGCCACTAGTCTTATTGAAATAGGACCTTAGCTGTTGTTCCGACACATTATTTCTATTTGCTTTTCACTACTTGAACTTGAATGGTGATTAGGTTTTGAGTTGGAGAACATGTTTTATTCATTATGTTTTTGCTGTCTGATTCAAATTATATATTTGATTTAAAAGATATGTTTTGACTGTTAACCTTTTGCATTATGACTGGAGCTAATTTAACGTATATCTCCAGCATATACAAGCCAAATCATAGCTTTGGGTGTGTATGGCTAGGACTATAGACTCTGTTGGCTTTCAACACTTTCAGATTTGCATTTTAAGGTATGTTTCATAGCTTTGAAGAAACTTGAAGGTCCAAACATTTCTCCTTTCCACTGTTAAATCTAACCTTCAGTTCACTTTTTTCCTGGTTGATTTTAAACATCAGGTTCCATTTTTTCATGCACAAGACAACTATTTGGAATACTGAGAATTTTTATCTTTTAATGGAGAAACAATATCTTTGATTGCCTTCCACTACAACCTACATGCGCATAGGGTTAATTTTGCAAACATTTGGTCACTGAAGTGAATTTTTTTTTAGTTCTTGTCAAAATTCAAACTACCCTCCACTCTTTCTTTCCCCCCAATTTTCTTAAAGAATGAGTTAAATTTTGTTGAAGAAAAGAATGAGCTAAATTTTGTTTCCCTTGTTTTTATAATTATACTAGTGGAATCTTTAAAAGCACCTTGTCCAGAGTGCAGAAACAGCTATAATCTCTCTCTCTCTCTGGTGCTGCTCTTCTTCTGTGTGAGAATAATAGACCTTATTCATTTGACTTTCCTTTGCTACCTGAGTTGGTGCAAAAAGTGGAGGAGCTAGGATTTCGCTTTGTTGTGGTCATTTTGTAATGTACTAATGTAGCAATATAGCATTCTATAGTAAAATTCTCGTTAACTTGGTGCATTATGGGTATATATTTGGGGTGCAAATACACAACATTTTACAATTGCCCCTAGTTGAATTTAACTATGTATGATTTGGTAGCACTTATTCAACCTTTTAGAACCTTAATAACTAACAAACTTATATCAACTTGCCAAAAGCAAACCTGAAGTAGAGAATTAACTTTAAAGTTTAACTAAGTAGGATATTGTAGAACAATGTATCAAAAAATAGAAGTCCTTGCAACTCTAGGTCACAAGTAAAGAACAACAGTAATAATGAGCAGAACAAGAAAACTATAAATAGCACGATGAATCAAATATCAATCAAAAGTTTATCACTTAATTTCAATATAGTGTAATTATTTTTTCACCATTAAAGGTTTAAAAAGTGAATTGAAAATTCAATCATAAATGCTAAAAGGCTTGATTCTTTAAATTTTATTTATTTTAATATATAGTTGGGTCTTTTGGTTTGTGTGCAAGATGGAAACATATATGTTTATAGGTGTATTTTTGTTTTGTAGAGAAAAGAAAGGAAATTTCAAATTGTAATAATTGCTAGATTTGATTCTTACATTTTACTCAAAATTTTTACTTATTAGAAGACATGACCCTATCCTCTACTCTTTGTTAATAAATCTAATGGGATCAAATTACATAAAAACCTAACATTAGTTAAAATATTGAACTCAATTCACCTTTTTTTCAGTATATTTATATATTCCAGTGGGGCCAACTGACCCCACTTGGAAGTATGTGGCTCAGACACTGGTGGCAAATGCATCTTGGACGTGATTCTTTCATCATTTCCTAATTCTATTTTTTTATTTTTCTTTTTTCTTTTGAAAAATGCAAGAGTTTGTTGGGGCTTGATTACGAGTCCCTGTAAGAATGTTTTAGGAAATTTGGGTTTTTCATTATCTTTGGGCATAGCAGAATTGATGTTGGGCATTTCATTCCTACTTATTAATACATGGCTATACTTATTATGTTTTTCTCATGTCACAGGAGACTGCCAATTTTCCCCCATTTTATTTTCAGTCCTTTTGTTTAATGATCTTCTTTTAAGATTTAGAGCTGGAAAGGCATTTTTCATGTTTTCTTTTTCTTATTTTCTTTTATTTTTTTTATACATTTGTCAGCTAGATGTGAGGTCCTTCCATGTTTATGTAGTCAACTTCTGCTGGTTATTTTCTTTCTTCTTCTCTATTTTTTATTTTTATTTATTTATTTTTAAAATTTGCATAGGATGTCTCTTCCTAAAGACCTCTGAGTAACCTTTTTCTATTTTCGAGGTCTCAACGTGGCTTATGTTTCTGGTTACATGTTATTGATTCCATCACACTGGTTGCAGGCCTTTATGAAGGTGGTGTCTGGAAAGTCCGTGTTGAGTTGCCGGATGCCTACCCATACAAGTCTCCTTCCATAGGATTTCTAAACAAAATATTCCACCCAAATGTTGATGAGATGTGAGCCTCCTTTCATACTTCTATAGCTCATAATGGCAGCTAATTTGATTAGACCCAAAGATGATTGACCACAAAATAGTATACTCTAGCTGTTTGAACTTGAAAAATTAAAGTATGGTTGAGGAACCTCCTGGAAGTTCTTCCAAAGAGTTAATTTTAAAACCCTTATTTTCTTTTTCTTCTTTTTAATTTTATTTTCCAAAAAAGGAAAATTGTTGTACTGCTTTTCCGAGGCTGTGTTATGAGACATCTTTAATATTTTTGTTGCTAAATTTGTTATATACTAACTAAAATTGTT
Source organism: Camellia japonica (assembly GCA_030407325.1). Classification (NCBI taxonomy): domain Eukaryota; kingdom Viridiplantae; phylum Streptophyta; class Magnoliopsida; order Ericales; family Theaceae; genus Camellia; species Camellia japonica. The sequence goes on from JAPPVO010000059.1 coordinate 30,550,686, forward strand.
TTGGTCAACCGCAGGTCTGGTTCCGTATGCTTGGATGTAATTAACCAATCTTGGAGTCCAATGTTCGGTAATTATCAACTGATCTATGAACAAAATACCAAATTAAATTGTTGGTGCAAGAGTAATGATATTAACTAATGTCACTAAATGTGTTTGTTTGTTGTATTTACTTGATCTTCATTAAGGGTTTTTCAATGCCTTACAGTGTTTATTCTGGGATATACAGATCTGCTCAATGTGTTTGAGGTTTTTCTTCCGCAGCTTTTGCTTTACCCAAATCCTTCAGATCCATTAAATGGTGATGCAGCATCGCTAATGATGAAGGATCAGAAGCAATATGAACAAAAAGTGAAAGGTGAGTTTTTTCTTATGTCTTCTTATTTATTTTTCCATAATGCTATGATGATCATCGCATTTATGTACAACATTTTGTTTGTCATCTCATCTCATATGTCATCATTGCATATGTTACCAATATTGTGGTGACACATCACATAAGTAAAATGTGGTATATAAATTTAGTCATCATAGTATTATTGGTATTTTATTTCTGGTTGGTTTCCTCTCGACTTGAAGATGCTAACTTGGGAATTTAACCATTTTTACTGTCCGCAAACTATATATGTATTGCTATAGATGATGTTTGAGGTACAAATCGAAACATAGGCCAAAAGTTTTGTTTTTGTAGTTCAGCTTGGAGAGTACTGCAAAATCAAACATAACACATACCTTTTATTTCATTATTCGTATTATTGTTCTTTTGCGATTCTGAAATTCTTTTCAGAATTTGAATATCTTTTAGGCCTTCTTGGTAGAAGTGGTAGCATTTTACTGTTAATGATGACAAATGTATATTTGACACACTACTTGTGTTGACAGAGTATTGTGAGCGTTACGCAAAGGAGAATATCACCGCCACACTCTCAGAAGAGAGTGACGAGGAAATAAGTGATGAGGATGTTAGCGATGGACGAAGTGCATCTAGTGAAGATGACGTTGCTGGAAATGCAGACCCTTAAAAGGGAATGAATGGCCTTGGAATTCAATATAAGGGAATTAATTCTTGTTTGATGTTGTTTTTTCTCTTTTATATATGACATTTATCTTAATTGCTTGTATAATTAGGAAGGGCAGTTAGAGACTGGATACAAGATACCATGCATGTGTATCAATTTATGGTGGCACATTGGTTCAAAGAAGAATAGAAATGGAGAGATTGTTTTTATTTGCTCTCTTGTTATCTGTCACTTTGATTATCAATTGCGTAGCAAAATACTATGATTATTATTTGTCTTTACAAAACATTGAAGTTGTGTGGAGCTGATCTACAGCACTTGGTGAGTCTGTTAAGTACTAAACTTATTTATTTATTTATTTATTGTTGGATTAGGAATATGAGAAGAAAACAAATAGATATTGATCAAATTTTTTGTTTGTTTTATTCATAAAAAAAAAAAAAAATAGTATTTCATTCCCTTGACAAATCCGAATCCAAGGATGGCATGGGAATTAGTAAGCCTGTTCACCCTGACGTTGCAAGGGACATGTTGTTTTCAGGTAGGGTAGGGACATGGACATGTCAATTTTAGGTTCTGAGTCACAAAGTTGTCGCATGCTTAGATTTTTACGACTCAATTATTGAACTGTGATAATCTTAAACACGTATGTAATACATTCTGTTTTCATCTTTCCTTAAAACAGTGATGGCAGATTGGAGTAGTGATTTAGAATGTTACAATAATTTAGAAATCAGTGATAGCTACCAGAATGAGAGATTGAATTCTTTATAATTCAGTTGCTTTCTTTGCTTCAACAGTTGCAGCGGCAGGAGAAAGAAAGAGGACAAGAATACAATGATATTTTGCATCATATGCTAAACATTTTCCATTCATTTGAGTACTTCATTGAGTTGAGTGAGGTTTGGTGATTGATATATTCATTTCGGCCTATTCGAAGCTAGACGTTTCTAATTTATAAACAAAATTTAAAAACATGCGTCTCTCAATAAAATAAAAAAAAAAAAAATAAAAAATCATAACCAGCACCACCGATATTTTGCCTAAAATTTGATCTGATTTGATTTTTGATCAACTCGACCACATCATCAGTTGCAAAATTTCCATCCACTTTTTGAGGCTGAACACAAACGTGGAAGAAAAATTACAAAAAAAGAAAAACTATACATCACCCAAAAGTGTAATTAGTTTTCATACATAAATTTCTTTATTAACTGAATAGCAAACATATAAACAAATCATTTTTATTTCTTTTTATTTTATTTTCTTTAATCTATTTTTTATGGAAAATATTTTTTTACTGTATTTTTTACAAGAAAATGTTGATTTTGATAAGAAAATGTTGGGTATCAACTAGAAAAAGAGCATCATTTATGTGGCAAGTTCAAGATTCTCGACAATCAGTCCAATTTTTGGCATCCAAATTCCAGCTAAAATGTCTTATTGTTCAACATTGTTAGGGACAATCAGAGTCCTAATGACACACACAATCTCCTAGTAATAACCGCCAATCTGGCAAAATATAACCGTTATTTAACCAAAATTTGAACTTTGGGATCATCTCCTCCGTTCCACAATCCCAACCTCTCTAACCAAATCATATCTTTTAACTCCCAACTTTCACAACAAACAATCCATATTTTGTATCACCCAAAATGAATCAAATCTCTCTCTGGGTACTTTTCATTTCACTCTTTCTCTTCATCCAAACAACAAAATCAGATGAGGAAGAAGCCAAGACCTCTCTGCTCAATTTCTACATAAAACTCTCAAACACCAATAACCCACCTGACCCTGTTTTAGGCTGGAATTCAAGCTCCTATCCCTGCAAAGATCACTGGAATGGCGTTAGCTGCAATAACCGGACTCTCTCTGTTCGGAAAATCCACCTTAACGGCCTAAATTTCACCGGAACATTCGATGCATCCACTCTCTGCGACGCTCCATCTCTCGTTGCATCTCTCACTTCTCTGAGCCTCAATGACAACAACCTCGGCGGAGAGAACTTTGACAGGATTGAAAATTGCAAGCAACTCACTCAATTCCATATAGGCGGTAACAGATTCTCCGGTACCCTACCGGAGTCTCTTTCCAGGCTAAACAACCTGAAATCACTCAACCTTTCATGGAACAACTTCTCTGGAAGCTTGCCTGAATTGGATCGGATATCGGGTCTTCAACAGTTGTTTGTTCAGCACAATCAATTCACTGGACTCATACCCAATTTCAATTTTCCAAACTTTCTCGAATTCAATGTCTCCTTCAATAATTTCACCGGCCCAATTCCCAATGGGGGAAGTCTTTTTCCGGCGAGCAGTTTCGCCGGAAACCCCGAATTATGTGGTGATCCATTGCCAAATCAATGCCCAAAGAAACCCAACAGACACCAGTTTCTCATCTATTCAGGCTACTGCCTCATAGGATTGGCTGTTTTAGGTGTCATCATACTCAAGATTTGTAAAAGAAACAAGAAAAAAGAAGAAAAAGTAATTGATGGAGGAGCTAACAGGGTAACTTCAATTGATGACAGTTTCTACACCAAATCCATTGTCAATTCAGGGGAGTACAAAACAGGGTCTTTGGAAAAATCAGAAATTTCGGCTGAGAGTGGCGGTGGCGGTGGGATCGATTCGTCGTCGCTGATATTGCTGACGAGTCCGGAGGTGAATGGGTTGAAATTTGATGATTTGTTGAAGGCTCCGGCGGAGTTGGTGGGGAGAGGGAGGCAGGGGACAGTGTATAAGGTGGTGTGTGAGAATGGGATGAGTTTGGTAGTGAAGAGGATTAGGAATTGGAGCATTTTGGGGAATGAGTTCAAGCAGAGGATGAGGAGGTTGGATCAAGTTAAGCATCCAAATGTATTGTCAGCTGTTGCCTTTTACTCTTCTAAACAAGAGAAGCTTTTGGTGTATCAGTATCAGCAGAATGGAAGCCTCTTCAAGCTTCTCAATGGTAATTTCATTCCCATCCCACTAAATTCACAAGTCATTTTTGATCAAAAAATCCATTTATAGTTTTACAAAAAGTCATTAGAAAATCCAAAGAAATCAAGAATGTGTCAATCAATTAAGTTTTATTAACATTAATTTTATTTTACATCAAATTTTGGTCTCACTTTTTACCACATAATGAATAGTGAGTATAAGAATACATCATATCTGCTTGGCCATGTGGCGTATTGATTACATAAAATACTTTTGTACTACGAGTATTTTGTGATTGCATTATGCATTCCTATCATTATTATTTCATCTTTTCATTTTCAAGGATACTATTTAGTAGTCTTAGAATAATCATTTGACATTATTTATGAGGTGTTTCTAACTAATGATATAACAAAAAATTTTATAAGTAGGACAAAATCACACACCACTCGTTTAGTACATGGAATGATGGTGCAATTCTTCTATATACATATAATCCGATTACAAAGTCAGATATAACTCTCTCACATGACGTGAGATCTACACATTTGATAAGGCTCAAGAGAGTTGTCAATTTTTGTGATTGAATTCTGAGTATTAGAATTTTTCATCATGGTGAGGTGCAACATACTAATTTCAGGAACCCAAGCCTTGGACTGGAGCAGCAGACTTTGCATTGCAGCAACCATAACCAATGCCTTAGCTTTCATGCACCAAGATCTCCATCAAGATGGCATTCCTCATGGCAACCTCAAATCCTCAAACATCTTGCTATACAACAACATGGAACCATGCATTAGTGAGTATGGTCTAATGGAAATGAACAATGAAGCTCAGTCATCACTTGCCAATTTCAACACCAATGCTTTCAAAGCAGACATCTATGGCCTAGGTGTGATTCTTCTCGAGCTACTAACCGGAAAGATGGTTCAGACCAATGGGTTGGACTTAGCCAAATGGGTTCTCTCTGTGGTTCGAGAAGAGTGGACCGTTGAAGTGTTTGACAAAACCCTAATTCAAGAAGGTGCGAGCGAAGAGAGGATGTTGAATTTGCTGCAGATAGCTGTGAAATGCATTAATCGATCACCGGAGGCAAGACCTAGCGTAAACCAAGTTGCATATATGATCAATGCTATCAAAGAGGAGGAAGAGAGATCCATAGTTTCAGAACCATGATTAAAAAACATGCAAAGAATTGAGAGCAACCATAAATGTACAAACAATTTTCACATAATGAGATATAGATGTGAGACAAGTGATTGGTCTTACATATTGTGAAACTCATTTTTTGTCTTACATTTGTGTTTATTATGTGAAAATCTTCTATATTTATAAAACGATTGAAGAATTGAACTTGGTGGAGAAAAAATTTCTTAAATAAAATAGGTTTCTTTGTATGGAACATAGTGTATTTTTGTATTAAATAACTAAGTATTTCAATTGTTTAAATGTGTACCGTTCCGAAAAAGAAAATTTTGCTTAAATTATTGTATGTTTCCAAGTTCTATTTGTAAATGAACATTATTAATTAGATTACATTGATACAATTTAAAATTTTTAAGAATAAAATTATAAATGTAAGAATTATGAATATAATTTACTCGTTGATGACAACAACAAATGCTTCGTATTCATTCAAATTAGTAGTGCGCATGCACATCTAATTTGTGAGAAGTGACTACCATGATAGTTACACAATACTATCAATTGAAATATTTTTTTAAATATACCCCTTCAAACAACAATCAATATTTATCCACACAAACACATCAAGCATTCACAAGTCTTTGTGGACATTATCACAACTTGGAATTCACTCAAAATTTGTGTGTTAGAATATTTTGACGTATAAGTGTTGGTTATATGAAATCTCTTTCAGGACCTTAAAATAGCGAGTAAACTGACCTAATGATTAAGTCGCTATGACAATAACAAATGCTTCATTTCCATTCAAATTAGTGGAGCTTGCAAATATACTTTGTGAGAAGAGACTATTGTTATGATAGTTACACAAATACTATGAACTTGATACATATTTGGTGGTGGTGCCTTCCATCACAATAAGAGGCTGCAAATAATAGTCTATGACAAAATTATGAGACCTATGACCACAATTTGGTGCTCTCCATGGTCCTCACTTTTATTTCCCTTTTTCATCTTTTGGTGATGAAATTCGTAAAGCTGTTGTTAAAGGATCAATTCACCAACTGGTTGTACAGTGTAAGCATGATCAATAGAATGTAGGGCTATTGAATTCACTAGATTTTGATTTTGTATAGTGTAATTTATTAGACCTAATTATAACTATGATACAAAATATAAATTCAGTTATTTCGGAATGGGAGCAAATATAAGGGTTAATGTCACATGTTCTATTTGACTTGAGTCTTTGGTATATTAATAAAATTTTAACTATTTATATATAATTCAAAAGCTTACCATTCTTCCAACCACCTTATAACCACCATGTTGTATCATTAGCTCACCTTTGATTCCTTTTGAATTGCACCAATCATGTAGCATAAAGTGAAATTGGCAAATCAACCTCTTCTTGCGAATTATTGCCCTTTATCTATTGTTATATGTGGTAATATTACTGTACGGGAAAGAAATACACCTTCTCGTATAATCTTGTTGACCAAGCCTGCGCTCCTCCGTACGACGTCGTTCAACTACCTGAAAATACCCACGTGAGCTAGCCGGCGGGTGTGTGCCGGAAACCTCTCCGATGCCTAAGTCAGTAAACTTGACAAATAAACAAAAGCGCTATGAATTCAGGGAACAAAGTTGCATTACCTCTCCAAAGGTGATATTGGTGAGCTTATATAGGTTTTGCGCGGCACAATCCTGGTGGGACTCTTATTCCCCCAAGTAGAGTCCTTCTAGGATTACTCCTCCTTGCGTAGAGTCCTCCTAGGATTCATACTCCTGGAAGATAAAGCTTATCCTCCAACACCCTCCTCACTGCTTAAGCCAAGTGAGATGGCTCTTCTTATGGCCGAACTACCATATGACCAAGATAACTGTCACTTCGGCTGTAACCTTCCTTTCTCTTATCCCGGCTTTCATACGCTAAAACCGAGCTATCCATAAGAGAGCTAAACCGAAGTAACTCTGACACCAAGTAAGCAAGGCACATGTGATCTTTAACCGAGCTATACTTAGTCCGGCTCTTTAATTACGATCCTCACCTCGGTTCTCCTTCTACAACCGAGCTAAGTACTAACAAGGCCCTTAGACCAGACTAACCTACCGCGCCATAACCGGTCTAAACTTTGGGACCGGTCTAACACACTTAGGACCGAACTGCCATCTGAGTGAGGGACAACGGTCGACCGAACTAAGCCCTCTCTTCATCCGGCGACGAACTTCTTTCTCTGGGCCGAACTACTACTTGTCCGCGGCCCATGCTCTAAGCTTGTTTAATACGGCCCATAGATCGGCCCACTTATTCTAGCTCGGCCAATTTTCACATAAATTACCCTCTCAATTACAAATGACATTTCAACTATTGATTGATCACACCAATCAACAGTTAAAATAGTCTATACTGTTTATTGTATATAATCGTTAATAATTTTTTCTTAACCTACCAATCCTCAAAATAACCCCACAAAGAAAATCTCAAATAAATGGAATATTGCCCTTACTAGCTAACTAGCTATATATGCAGACAAAATCATCATGAAATGGCAATTATGTTTAAAAACTGAATGATTAGGGAAGAGAAGACACATGAGTTGTTGTAGATGGTGGTGTTTAGAATCATTCCTCATTTTACCTAATGGGCATTATTGTCTCTTATTGCTAATGCCCACATCTAGGAGATGTGGTTGTTATCCAAAATCCTCACCTAATTTGCCTTTAGACTAAAAAATAAGCATTTATTTTTTTTATTTCCTTTCAAGGCACATCCAAAACAAGTGACAAACACGGTTAGTATTATCTTAAACCAAAGCATTTAAGAAATGTGATGTAACGGAAACTTGATGGAGAATTCAAATTTAATCATTGAAGAATTTTGAATAAAAATAAATAAATAAATCAATATAGAATTCAAACAAATAGAAAAAGACAAAAAAACAATGCTTGGAATGTCTAGTAATGAAATTATTGTACAATGAACAATTTGAATTGCACGAATGTGTAGCCAATCTTTAAGCTGGTTGTTCAAATAGAGTGAGAGGTGGAATAAAAATATGATTAGTAATTTTTTTTTTGGATTTATTTATCTTTTTAATTTAATTGATCTTAAATAAATTTTAATCATATTCAGCATTTAATCCTATTAAGCCAAGCTTAGAAAATTAATAAATTTTAAAATGTGTAGGTTTAAATGATTGAAATAAAATTTTAACATACCGAACACGAATTGAGTATAAATAGCTATATTTGATTTAGAGCTCTAGGTAAATAATTTCAAAAATTAACCATTTAAGGTTCATATTATGGTTGTTAATTTCACTCTTATAAAAATTTGAAAATTTAAAAGAAAGAAAGAAAAGAAGATCAGTTTGCAGTAGGTTTGGTTTTTTTTTTTTGTCTTTATTTATGCACTGATGAATAGAGAAGGCAGAGAGCTGACTTCTTTTGAGTTCTCAGCCCACAAATGGGCTGCAAATGAAGCCCAGGCCCACTTGGCTAATGGTTGACCACCATTCTCACACCCCTTGTTTGGCGCGTGTGAATCTTCCAAAATCGTTTCTTTTTGGCTTCCTTTGTCTTCCACAGTTCCACCATTGTCTCTGTTTAACTTTTGCCTTTTTTTGATTCTCCCAATTTTAAGATAGACCGCCCAAAAAAACCCATCTTCTCTCTCTCTCTCTCTCTCTCTCTCTCTCTCTCTCTCTCTGTATATATGTGTGTGTGTATGCATATATGTATTTTATAGGGTAAGAGAGGGGATTCCTATTTCACTTTCCTCTACCCCGAAAGCCTATGTAATTTAGGGTTTTGCTTCTGCAACTTGTAGGTCCCACTGAAGAGCTTTTGGAAAATACATTACTGGTGGCTTCTTAAGAATCAAGGTAGGTAAACCCTTCAACCTTAAATATTTCATGCTGTCATCTTCTTATTAGTGTACAATCAGTGACATGGGTTTTCCATCTGAAAACCAATGAAAAAAAAAAGAGGGTACCATTGCATCATAACAGCTAGCTTAAAAAAGCCAGCCAATTTCTCTTAAATCTAAGGTCAAAGAAAGTTGTGAACTATGGGATTGAAAGAGAGAAGTGCTTGGTTTAGTGTGGTTTGTTCACAAAACCCTGATCTAAGAGCAAGAAAGATTTAGGATTCTTATGAGTGTATGTAGTCCTGATATGATCTGTTCAATGTCAGAAGTCAGAGATCAAAGATGGGTTTTTGAGCATACCCATTTGAAAATGTCTTGGATTCAACATCAAATCAACCAGAGAGATGGTGTTTTGGGGTACCCACCTCCTCTGTCTCCTCCATCCTCGTATGGTGATACTTTTCACAAGGAACCATCCCCTTCTTCATCATCCTCATCTGGGACTAGAATTAGCCCAGCTGTTCTATTCATTATAATAATCTTAGCTGTTCTCTTTTTCATATCTGGTCTTCTACACCTACTTGTTAGATTTCTCATGAAACACCCAACTTCCTCAACTCAATCTAATGATAGATACCCAGAAGTTTCTTCCTCTGATGCTCTCCAAAGACAACTACAACAACTCTTTCACCTTCATGACTCTGGTTTGGATCAGGCTTTTATAGATGCCCTACCTGTCTTCATGTACAAAGAGATAGTGGGTGCTTCTAAAGAGCCATTTGATTGTGCTGTTTGTCTCTGTGAATTTTCTGGGAAAGACAAGCTGAGATTGCTTCCTATGTGTAGCCATGCCTTCCACATCAATTGTATAGATACTTGGCTCCTAACGAACTCGACATGTCCTCTTTGTAGAGGGACCCTTTTTACCCCTGGACTCAACATTGAAAACCCAATATTTGATTTTGATGATTTGAGAGAAGATGATGGGTTTCCTAGTAATGGAGAAAACGGGTTTGTTTTGAGTCAAAAGACGGTAGAAATTGAGGAAATTATACACGAAAAGGGGGTGATCCCCGTGAGACTTGGAAAGTTCAGAAAATTAGATGATGGTGCAGGGGAGAGAGATGTAGGGGAGACCAGTAGTAGTAATTTGGATGCAAGAAGATGTTACTCAATGGGTTCGTATCAGTATGTGGTTGGCGATACAAACCTTAGGGTGCCCTTGAGCATTGATCGCGAAGGTCGTGACGTGAAGCGTGTGAAAGGAATAGAATACAACAACAATCCTACAATTGAAGGGGATGATGTGGAGGGGAAGAAGATTAGTATTGGATCGAAAACTGATAGCTACTCTGTTTCCAAGATTTGGCTGTGGTCTAAGAAGGGCAAATTTGCAAGTTCTTCAGAAACCCAATGAGTAATCCTTTTTCTCTTGATATGAAAAAGGTACTTTATTTGCTTTACAGTTGATTGAAGCTTGTTAGCCTTTGTTTTTGAAATTTTTTGAGATGATGATTGAAAAATCTGATGATTGCTATGGTATTACATATGTGTACTTTACATTTTGGTTAAAACTTGTAACGCCATGTTTTTCCTTGGGTGTTCTTGCTCATTTTGGTTCAGTAGCATTTTCTTAGTTTAGAAATAAATTACTAATGTCTTATGTCTCATGAAACAACATATTGATAAAATTGTATTTGGCTGCTTTGTCACATCCTATCATTTGAGGCATCCTGGTTACTTGAGCAAGTGAAGATGCCATACTTGTATTTCAATTTAGCACAAACTAGATGAGAAAGAAGAGCGAAAGGGATGTCTAGAAGGAGTGAGAGATACTCTACCTTGGACATGTTTTCTTCAAGCACAAAATAGTCACATCATCTAAATCACCATGTTCCTCAATTGTGTTAGTGAAGACAAAACTCAATCGATTTGAAGCACAAATTTCATGTTACTAGTGAAAATCCTATTTCTCATTGACTAGGTTTCATCTCTTTAGCTTGGTCATGTTTTCTTCAAGTACAAAATTGTTACATCATCTAAATCACCACATTCCTCAAATGTTTAGTGGAAACAAAACTCTATTGATTTGAAGGACGAATTTCATGTTGCTAGTGAGAATCCTATTCCTCTATCTCTTTTGTTCTCTGAACAGCGGTCCAGAGTGCAAATGGTTAAATAATTTAAATTTTATTTGCTATTGAAATGATTTCATGGCACTTTGTGTCAATTTGCATCTCATTTCCTTTAAAAGCTTTGAGATGTTTCTTGAACTTATGCCCTATATGTTAATTTGTGGTGTTGGTTTTTTTGTTTTTTCCCTTATCTTTGTTGTTGATCCCTTTTGTTTAACCTTTTTGGGATAGTGTGAGCACTATCTTTTGTGTGGAATCATCTTTTTTAAGTTTTAAAGAGTCTTGGGACATTGGTGGTGGTGGTGGGATCCATGAAAGCACTGTGACATAAACTTTTCTTTGTTGTGATGAGGGCTTTTTGTTTCAAAACTTCGCTGTTGTGTGGGTCATAGCATGTGATCTTTGTTCAAATAAACCTCTGTTATCTTAACCAAAGCCTCTATTATGTCAATTGTTAACATTTTTTTAACCCCTTAATTTCCAAACTCCTTAATAATGTTGGACCCTCTTTTCCAAAAAGTTATCAATTGTGATGATGATCATGTATGTGGAGCCAAGTTCAAGAAGCTAGAGATGGTGTCCTAATTGTGTTGGTGTTGAGAGGTCTGAGAAGTTTGACAAAAGGAGAATTGGATGCCCAAACGCGTACTGATATCTTCCACATGGATCCTTATTTTTTTTCTTTTCTTCTTTTAAAAGTGCTTTCAACACAATTAGTGATAATATTTGTATGTTTTCTTGTGGAACTCAACAAACTACAGCTATGGCCGTAAATGAGTTGAGCCAGGCTGAATTGTATAATGTGTTTAGGTTTGATTTATTTATTTTGTTGATTTCAAATGATTAAAGGCGATTATGAATTAAATTCGAGTATTTTTTTTAATATAGTTTTATAGTTTATATAAACTTTTTGAAGTGAGTTTGAGGTGAGCTTATAAAATTTAGCAAATTTTAAAATATATTTAAAATTGACTTGGTTTATATAATAAGCTGATTTTAAAAAACTAAATACAAATCGAATTCGAGTAGCCTAAACAAAATTATTTTAGGCTAAGTTTGTAGTTTTTATATAAAAAATTAATATTTTGAAAAGTTTGTGTTTATATAATTATTTGAAACATGAAATATTAATGATTCCTTTTCAAAGAAAGTTACAGCAAAAAGAATTCTTGACTATTTTTTATGGAATTTGCACGCTCTGTTTGATTAACCATATGTGAATTCCATAAGCTATGGATTCACTTTATGTAACAATGGGCTATGAAACTTGTTTAACTTTTAATCATATTGTTGCCATTCATCTCGTTTTTAGTCAAAAGTAGGATTTCTCATTAAAATATATATGAAACTAGAATATTAGACAATATATTATATAATGCACTTGAAAAAAAAGAACCTAAAAAAAAAGAAGGTCAAAATCTGTGAATGCTACTTTAGGCAAGGCCATACAGGCCATTGAAAAGGGACAAAATAATTAGGATCAAAGTCAACAGAACAATAAGAGATGACTTCAATCTTTCGGTGAGTTTGATGATATGATATGATATGATATGATTTCATGTGGTGTGTGCATGAAAATTAGCTGCTTCCACTTTGTTTACTCTTTAGTACCCACACATCAATGGATTTATAGATGTTATAAAATTGAAGACATGTATCATCTTCTGCTACCCCAAAACCTTTTGCACTATTCATGTCATTGTGAACCATTAAGTCCGATGGCAATTCGATCAATTTTACGCGTCTCTCTGGACTGTCTGGATTGTATGCAACAATCCGGAATCCCCTAAATTCCAACCAATGAAACACACCTCCTTCCTTCCTATCACCTTTGCTGTGAAATGTGGCCCCAAACAAACCTCTAATTTTACTGTCATGATTGATTTTTGCCGCTTACCGGTTTCTGATGAATGAGTTTCCACTTTCTGTGTTTTATTTTCGAAAACATACTCAATGAACTTGGCTCCTATACGTGCCACCTTGTAGCTAATATATATATATATATTTCTGTGTTTTATAACTCTCTCAATTGATTTAGGGGGTATATATATATATAGGAGGGAGGGAGAGTGAGAGAGAGGTGGGGTGAGTCGGATTCTGATTTGCCAGAAACGGACCAACGGGACTACGGGCAGGCTGTTAATAGGGTTGGCTGGTTTTCGTGCTTATAATATGGTTGGAGAAGCGAGAGAGAGAGAGAGAGAGAGAGAGAGAGAGAGTCGTGTATTGAATGAACAACTTTCCATTTAAATGTGAGGCTCAACCATTCTTTTTAAGTGTTAAAAGGAAAATTATGGTTTGGCTTGGGATGTGGGTTGATTTTTTAATTTTTTTTGACTTTTTAACTATTTTAGTTTGAGACTAAGAAGTATTTCAATTTTTTTTGACTTTTGTAAGAGAAAAAATGAAATAATTATAGTTTGGGTATGACATTTTGTCTTATTAATTTTTTAGTCTATTTCATTTTTTGTGACTATTTTAGCTAAAAAACCTAAAAAAAGTCATATGCCAAACGAAGGCTATACACTGATTTTGAGTTTTTTAATAAATAATTTTTGAAATTTTGTTATTTGTAATAATATATATATATTTTTTTGTGCATATTTTTATTAGTTTTTTCATAAAATAAAATTATTCACTTGTATTTTGTTCAAACTTTAAAATCAAACAGATTGGTATTTGGAGTTGGCTGATAAGGGTCCATTTTGGCCGGGTTTAACCCGAGTTTTTTTATTTAAAAAAAATAATTAAAGTTTGGATAATAAATTTTTTAATTTTGTGTAAACTTGAACAAAAATTTAAAAATTTAAATTAAATTTAGATTGAGTTTGAGCAAAAAATCAACCAATCTCAACCGTTAAAGCTTAGATTATATTATATATATATATATATATAAAGTATATCTATAAAATTATTAGTTATTGAATAATATTAAAATAATTTAGACTTTAAATCATATTCATGGTGTCTACCATATACATAAATATCACAACACAGGAACTATAATTTTTTTTTTTCTAACTCTGAAATGGCAAAGGCCACTAATGACGCAACTATTTCTCAATTCTAATTTCTCTCCTCTACGTCTCTCTTATCATACCATTTGTTTGATTTGATGTTACTAATGATTTAATCCAAAAAAATATTAATAAGATCTAACGAATATTAAATTAATTACGCTATAGTGGGGAAAAAAAAAGAAGTAAAATATTAAAAAGTTCAAATTTTTGGACAATTCAAGTCTAGCCCAGATATTATTTGATATTCTCAAGTGACGGTCTCGTTTGGGAACAGGTTAATTTAGTAACTTTTTAGCTATTTGGCTAAAATATGAGCTAAAAAAAACTAGTATGTTTGGGATGACTTTTTGGCTTTTTACGAAAAGATGTGCAAAAAATAGAGAGAAAAGAGAATCTTTGACTTTTTGGTATGAATTATTAACTTTTTGACTAATTTAGTAACTTTTTGAATTTTTGACTAAAAAGGAGGATTTCCAAACGGAATCCAGATCCTCGGTGCTCCTTTTCTGCAGCGCTTCCCTGTAGCCCTCCAAAACGACGTCGTTTTGGAGGGTTTTTTTTTTTTTTTTTCTTTTTCCTTTTCTTTCCTTCGTTCTTTCCTTTTGCCCCTGTTTTCTTCTCTTTTTTCATTTGAACTCATCCTTTCAGTTTTCTCACGGAACAAAACAAACCCAATCATCTATATATACACACACACATATGTATATATATATATATAAAAACTTGAGGATCATAGATTCAGAATATAGATTCAAAAAAACTTGAGGATCGTAAACTTGAGGAGGGTCACGGCTCACAATACAGATTTACTTGGATCTGGAAGAATACAGAATACAAGACTGGATCTGGAAGAGATGGGTCACGGCTCACAATACAGATTTTACTTGGATCTGAAAAAAAAAAAATTTTTGGGTAGTATTTGTGTTTTTGCTTCATTCTCTTTCTCTCTCTGTTTTTTTTTTTTTCTTTTTTTCTGGGTTTGTTGTTGATTATAACTTCCCAATCAATTTACAGTGTCCCAGAAATTTTTTTTTTCTTGATGATGGTGTCCCACAAAAAATTTACAGCGTCCCAGAAAAAATTTCCCTATTGTTGATTGGGAAGGGGGAAAAAATGTTTTCTGGATGATGATTATAACCCAAAAATTTTTTTGGGTTTGTTGATGATGATGTAAACCCTATCAAATCCATTTTCTTCCTGTGTTCATCGCCCTTACCTACCCAAAATTTCAATCAAAAATTTTCCTCCTGTGTTCGACGCCATTAATGGGTTCTTCCCCCAATCCTAGTTCTGTTCTTCTTTTTTCTCTCTTTTTTTTTTTTTTCTTGAAAAGTTGATTTACTTGTATAACTTTTATACCCAGATTTACAAAATTATTGATAAACTCTCAACATCTTTTTTCCAGATTTGAGATTTACAGGGGCAAAATGAGTTCAGGGGCAAAAGGGAAGAACGAAAGAAATGATGTTCTTTCTTATCATTTTCCCCCAACAAACACATACAGTTATATATATATATATATATATGGGTTGGGTGATAGGAATTTCCAAAAGCAAATCCTACTACCAAGCTTCAGTCTTGAATGGACAGACGTATGTGAATTTACAATCTCGAGCTCCAGCAAAATTACGTTCCTCAAGGTTACCACAACACCCTTCTTCACACCATTAGTCCCCTCTGGTTTTCTTCAAAAACCAAACACAGACCGAAGAGAAAGAAGAAAAAGAAATAAATAAAAAAAAAACCTCCAAAACGACGTCGTTTTGGAGGGCGACAGGGGACTGCGATAGGAGAGTGCTACCGAAGATCCGGATTCTTCCAAACGAGGCCAGTTTAGGTTGGAGAATGAATTTGAACAATTTTCGTCACAATTCAAGCTAGGCCGGGCAATCATTTAATCCGATTGAACCTGTCCAACTACACACCCAATAGCAAGTATTATGTTACAAAACATTATTGAGTTTTTGAGGCTCAAAATCTCAGTGTGTTTGGTTTGAGTTTTCTGAATTAAGTTTTTTGAAAATTGAATTTTTTTATTTTCGTATTCTTTTGTTTTTAGTGAATATTTTTTAAATTTTAAACATTTTTTAAATTTTTTTAGATGCACCTTAGTTAGATGTATCTAAAAAGTAAAAAATTTGTGAAAAAATATTTTAAAAAATTAATAAATACATAAAAATACAAAAAATATACTGAATTCTTGTATTTTTTTTTATATTTTTGGTATTTAGTGAATTTTTAAAAGATTTTTTTTACAATTTTTTTACTTTTTAGGTGTATTTATGTTAGGTGTGTCTAAAAAGTAAAAAAATTGCTTAAAATTTTAAAAAAATTCAATAAAAACAAAAAAATACGGAAAATAAGAATGTAGAATTTTCTAAAAAGTATTTTTTGAAAAATGAAAACAATATTTTTATAAATTTTAAATATAAAAAGACGCATCATAAAACTAATATTAATTGTTTTATTTATATTTTCTACATTAATCATAACTTCTAAAATATTTTATATATAAACTAATTCAAATAATTTAAGTTATTGTGAAACATGCCTATTAAAGCCTTGTTTGTCAACTATACATTATAGTCAAAAAGTCACTATAAGTTATTATACCACTCTCTTTACTTTTCTACATATCTTTTAATAAAAAATCAAAAAATTATTAAAATAATATGTTCTAAACGAGGCCTAACTAGTTCATTGGTCAAATTCAGACAATGTTATATATATATATATGAAAGTGGACTATAGATATAGAATCCAAGTCATTCATAGAGAAGTATATCAATAAATTTATATGAAAATCTGTAGAGTTTTTACCGTATGTTTATATACGGAAGTGGATTATGGATTAGCATCCTAGTCATTGATAAAGAGAAAAGTATACATATGTACGTGGGTATGGATGTCATGTAAATGTGTGGTAAATTATATTCCTAACATTGTTTATATATATATAATTAGTGGTTGACGTGTGTAATTTAAATAAATAAAAATAAAATAACATATTAATTATATATTGTACATTACTTAAGTGGTAAGAGTATATTTAATTGACTCTAAGTCTAATGTTCAAATTCCACTATGTTCTTTATTAAATTAATTTCTTTTATTATTTTTTAATAAAAAATTAACACTTGACATAAGGAGAGAAAGGGGTTTCAAGACACTAACAAACCTATTCACTTCATATAATGCAAGATTGAGTTTTAAACTCATAAGAATCATTGAACTTTATCAAAGTCATCTTCGGCGGAGTGAAGCATGCGATCAAATCTCCAGCGACAGATTGAGCGGTAATCTTGTGTAGTGCATATATATGTATTGCAAGTTAAACAAATAAAAATAAAATAAAATATTTAACATATATTAGTTATAATCTCAAGAGATACAAATTTTCTCTATCAAATTTGTGGTCTTAAGTTCAAGTCTCGACTTATTCTCTTCTCTAGTTTTTATTTTTTCCTCTTTAATAGATAACTAGACACTTGACATGAAGAGAGACAAAACTTCAAGAAACCAATCAAAGTGTTCACATATATACTAGTATATATATATACAAAAATATACTTGTAATAGTAGAGAGTTATAATATATATATATATATATATATATTTGATACTAATAAAATATTTTAATATTTACATTCGGTAACAAATTATATATAATCTAAACAGTCCAGTTTGGTTCCAATTTGATTTGTAACTATAAAACTACGAATCGAACCATGAAGTACGGTTCGTCTATTTTAAAAATAAAAACCGAACCGTATATTAAGAAAATCAAACCAAATTGTGCAATTTTATCTGGATCAAACTGATCTACGACTTTTTTTATCTGGATCAAACTGATCTACGACTTTTTTGATTTCTATGCCAGTCCTAAATTTAGGTATATTATTAAAAGGGTTTTTGAAACGCCCTCAAAATAACAACATTAATTCCATCAATATAGACATTCATTGATATATAAAAGATCCACATTCTTCTATTCATCAGAGTTTCATTACAAAAGGTATTACATGTTAACAACAAGAGCAAATGCCCTAAGGGCTTACAGCTTTCCAAGTTAACACTTGGTTACAAAAAGAGAGCACTAGCTCAATTACACATTAAGCCCTTGGCTTGAATCTACCTGTAATACATCAAAAAAAAAAAAATATACAACCAAAAAGTCCATCCGCCTCAAGCCTCCCAAGCTATGTCCTTGGAGGTGGCATGCTACCTGTACCTGAAAATGATGTTCCCATATGGGGTGAGCCACAGCCCAGTAGAAATACACTAAACCAACTATGAACAATGACTAAAAGATTAGCAGTTGATAGATGGCCAACACTGATACATCCACTTATATCACCTTACAGTTTCATGACATACAAGTCCATGTTACAATTCATTTTCCATTCTTTTCAATTCTCAATTCATAACCATGGCTCAGAACCTGGCCAAACCACTTATATGAGACAGTAACTCATATTAAACATTTTCCTATTTCAATAAAAGATAAGCATACTAGCTATATCAACACATTAACAGATAAGCATATGAGCTATATCAACATTTCCATCGATATGCCTAAGAGCAATATCACACTTCCAAAGACAAGCGTATGAGCTGTGTCAACACATTACTAGATAAGCATATGAGCTATATCTATGGAGTCCATCCCCTATCTTCTCCCAAACAACATCCGGTTTAGAGGTCCATCCCCTATCATCCCCTAAACCGTGGAGTACATCCCCTATCTTCTCCAACACAACACAATGCATATAAACAATAATTATACACATCACCAAGCAATACATAAAATTAATGTATTCTTTCAACTGTCACACTCAATGACACATTTCAATGATCAGTTTTAGTTTGCCTAATCATCATGCATTGTCTACAACAATCAAGACTATCCTCCACCGATAGCCCAAAGCAGTTATTTCTATACAGTAAATAAATGCACAAAATGGATAATATATCAACATTTCAATTCGGTGGTGATAAGTAATTCAACTACACCCTTTAATTCCCACATATTCCCACTTTCAGCACTTCCACTTCAATTCCTCGTTTCTCACAATTTATTATCCCAATTAATTAATCAATGTAATTAGGGCATTTTCCATAGTTAACATTACAACCCTTAAGGTCCCATTTTCATCAATGATTCCACATTCATTCCATTTCCCTAAGCTAAATACGTTCATGGGTCCATTATAAATAAAACCCCAACTTTGTAAAATTACATGAAAGCCCCAAACTCTCTCAAAATTACGCAACAACCCCCAACATCTCAAAATATCAAAATTTAAAGACAAAGGTCATAAAGAGGAGTAGGATATCCCTACCTCAAAGTTTGAGCTCCAATGGAGATGAAGACCAAAACCAAAATGCTCCAAATTCTGAAATTTTCAGATTAAAATGTAGCCCTCGACGATCAACACAATTTTTGTAAAGGCCAAAAGTGAGCAAACAACTCCTACTAGATCAAATCTAAGAGAGAAGGGCCGGTTTTAGAGTGAGAAGCTCTGAAAATGGCTTTTTGGAAAAGTAAGAGAGAGAAAAGATCTTGAAAAAGTGATAAAAAAGTCGGATCTCGCTTTTAAATAAGAGTCGCCCCGCTCGAGCGTGGAAACCCCCGCTCGAGCGCCACTCACAGACTCCCGCTCGAGCGGCGGATGCACACTCCCAGAATCTCGACATACTAGGCCCCTGCTCGAGCGCCCAACTCCCCGCTCGAGCGTCACTCACAACCTCCCGCTCGAGCGGCCAATCCCCCGCTCGAGCGTCCAACATTACACAGGAAATACTGGATGGGTGTATTCCCCGCTCGAGTGCCAAAACCCCCGCTCGAGCGGACGAGCAACAACAAGGTCCCCGCTCGAGCGTCAAAAGCTCCGCTCGAGCGGACTGGCCAAAATCTGGGCAACTAGTTTTGGTTCCTAAGCTCAACTAACCTGTAACAAACCTGCCCAGCACATCCCATAACTCAAATACAAAGTAGGAAAGGATGTAAACCAGATAATAATCAACTACTAACACTCACGGACACATGTCCGGATTGCTGTACAACAAGGGGTAAACCCGGGATCGCTATAGTTTTAAATTTTTGGGAGCCTTCTTGTAACTTGGGTCCTAAGTAGGGGTGACAAATGGACGAGTATGGGCGGATCAAAATGGATTTTGTATTTAAAACAACCAAATCTAAACCTAAACCCACCCATACAATAAATGGGCATAGTCAGACTGGTTGAATTGGATACGGGTTTGACAAATGAACCCACTAACCCATTTACTTAATCTCTTTTTTTTTTTTTTTTTTTAAAATTTTTTTATATTATATAATTTTTTAAAAATTTTAAAAAAAAATTAATTAATTTTTTATTTTTTAATTTTCTTATGACGATAGTGGCGAAGAGGAGGTGGTGGTGACAAAGTAGTGGTGGTAGTGGTGGAGTGGCGGTAGTGGAGGAGGAGGTGGTGCTGTGTTTCGACAGCGGTGGTGGTGGAGTGACAGTAATGATGGTAGTGATGGTTAAAGAAGTGGTGGTGGAAGAGGTTGTGGTGATGATGGTGGAAGACGTGGTGGTGGGGTGGTGCAATTGAAAAAAAATTTAAGAATCCAAGTTAGAGAGAGAGATTTAAATGGTGTAACATATTTAATTGTTTGGTTTTAATTTAGAATTAACTTTTAAAATATTTATAAAAAATTAATTTGATAAAATTAAACACCAATATGTTTACCTCCCAAAAAGTAAAATCTATAAGTGGTTTTAATTTTTTTTTTACTACATTAGTATTTAGTTTTTCTCAAAAAAAAAAAAAAAAAACTACAAATTTTAAAAACTATACCAATGCAAGTTGAATAATATTAGAGATTGTATGAAGATTTTTCATCATTTGATTAGTGTATAGTGTTTTATTATATGTGTAATCTAATGGTGTAGAATCTTTCATGATCATCTTCATGATATTTTTTTAATGATCCCTATTAGTGTCAATTTCATAATATTTTAATTTCGGTGATCCTACATGCACAAATTAGTATATCAACATATGTTATGACATTAACACTGGCCCTATACCCATTATACAAATTACAAATATCCCAAACCGCTAAAGTTATGTCACATCATCTATTAGTACACTAATTGATATACCAATTGATGCATATAGCATTATTCTTTTAATTTTGTATAGTGTTTTGTTTTATTGCAACATGACTATTATAAATAAATAATATGTAAATAATTGCCAATATGTAGCTAAGAGCATCAGCAGTGGACATGTTAGTCCATCCATTAGTGTCAGCTGCTAAATTTCAGCCAGTCATTTTCACTTTAAGCTTCACAATGGAGCTGTTAAGGGCAACGTTAATGGTCAAAGTTAGTGTTAGATGTTAAATAGTGTGTTAATTGCAGCTAGCATTTTAGCTAGCGAGGGAGAGAGAGAGAGAAGTGCCGTGGGGTCGTCTAGCCGGATGTTTGGCCGGTTGTCCCCTGGACGTCTGAACCTTCAAGAAAAAAAAATAAAAATTACAGAGTTTTTTTTGGCCGGTAAGATGATTTTATGGCTGATCGCCTTATTACCAAGCAAAGATGAACCAACACAAAGAGAGAAGGGCACTGACAGTGCAGTGGGGGTGGGGCCCATTGCACCTTTTAATTATTTTATATTTTATTTATTATATATATATATATTCTTAACACACACCTGAACACATCTATTGTATCACCATTCACTCACTAAATTAACAAATTCTTAACACATATTTTTGAATCTCATTTTTATTACTTTTTGTTATATGACATACTTTAACACATATTTTTAACACATTTATTGTGGATGCTCTAATAGTGATTTGAGTAGTTATTGACTTGTTCCGGAACTTTGAAAAGTGGCAGGGTTCGAAACGTTGGACACAACTGGATATGAAATTTGGGATAATTAGGTTACCTCTTCTATGTTTTTGAAATTACATTAATCTCCTTTATATTTTTTTAATATTGTCAAGATTTTATCCTTCCGTTAAAGGAGCTTCTATTTGCATCTCAAAAATAGGTTGCGTACTCCAATTTAATGATATTTTTTTATTACTATTAAGTCTTTATTTAAAATAATCAAAACGTAATTGAATTTGGAAAAAAAATGTAAATAAAGTGTTTTGGATATCCTATTCATATCATTATCAGTGCAAATATTCATTTTCTCTCTTCTCTTCATACTTTTGTCACTTTGCATCTTCATATCCAACCTTAACCTAACCCTATTTGCTCTATCATTCTTACATTCTATTTCATTTTGAAATAAACAATAGACAGTAAAGAAGACGTTTTTAAGCAATTTTTTGTATAGAGAAAGAAAGTTTTTAATTATTGTTCATTGTTTTCATAGGTTGGTTTTCCGAATTGATTCGACACTGAGCAACCGAACAAATTTCACATGTTTGAAATTAAGTATCTGTACAAATATATTATGTTCGGCATTGAGTATTCATATAAAACAACTGGAACCAATTTTCTTGTGTTCGGCACTGAGTATCTGAACAAATTTCACATGTTATGAATTAGTATTCGGACAAATATATTTTGTTTTGTATCCATATGAAACAACTGGAACTCAAAATGGACATATTGTATAGAAAAACAGAGACCCTCTTTTTCTCGGAAACTCTCTTCATCTCAAATGAACTCAGAATCTCTCTTCGTTACTTGGAATTCCAAAGACCCCCAATGTGATTTTTGTTCCTCTATTTATTGGTAGTGAGGTGTACAAAGTAGATTTGTATAAGATTTTAGGATTTTTAAGGTTAGAATGGGTATTATTTGGGTGTCCAAACAAATAAATAAAATTTCAAATTTATTATTTGGTTGTTCAAAGTAATGGGATATCTAACCTACTTTTTGGGATGCAAATAGAAGCTCCCCTCTCGTTAATTTAACTTGGTTGTGCAAATGAACATGATAACCTTTAAATACTATTCATAATTTATCTATATATTAAATTATCATTTTATTTCTTACAATTTTTTTTTTTTTTGTAATTCCTTGACTTTGTATTTTTTTCCCCCTATAAGTTATTGAACTTTTATAAGTTAAAAAAAATATCAATCATTAATGAAAGTAAGAAAGAATATCCATGTTTCTTATTTGAATTAATTTTAAGATTTAATTTAATGAAAATAATTTAAATGAGAGAAACAAAGATGGAGATATAAATTTTAGATGTAATAAATAACAAATTATTTGAGTATTTTATTATTTTCAAATAATTTTTTTCTTCAAGTAAAATTTCATTTTAATTGTATGTAAGAAATGATAAATTGTTTAAATAGTTTATTATTTTCAAATAATTTCTTTATCTTTCATTCCCTATCAATTAATTTTATCTTATTGTAATGTGATTAGATACTTTTTCACTTTTATATTTATTTTTAAAAAATTTATTAATAAAGTGAGAAATATTGACCTTTTTTTTATTTTAAATATCCATCAATTGAAAATTGAAAGATTCAAAGATGAAAATTAAAATTTGAGAATAATATAGGATTGTGAAAAGATAAAAATGCCATTTTTTGAAAAATATATTTATGATGTAGTATTTGGTAATTTTTAGAAGTCAATTTTTTTTGGGACATTTATACACAAATCCTAATTTATGAACTTATACTCCATTAAATCCAAATTAAGATATTTTGGACCTTTAAATCCCATTAAATTTTTAATAATCGGAATTATCATTTAAACGATGATTGTTCATCATTTATGATTATCTATAAAGAAATATGATGATTTGACATTTATTTTGATTTTCAAAACTTTAAAATATCAACTTTAAAATTGAAAAAACTAAAAAAAAAATTATGTGCAAAAAAAAAAAAAAATTGAAAAAATTGAAAATACTGAATTATTTTTTTGTACAAAATTAAAAAATTTTGTGTCTATAAAGGAGTATGATAATGGAACATTGACGTGCAAAACTGAAAAAAAAAAACTTTAAAAATGAAAAAAATTGATAATGTTTTTAGTTTTAAAACTGGAAAAACTGTTAATGTTCTCGGTTTTATTGAACAGTTGAATCAAACTAATAAGTAGAAGGACAAAAACGTTTAATCTTTTACTCTATTTTTTTTCTCCATCAGTTAGTAAAACAATTATCTGGAACATTACTATACAAAATTGATAATATTCTTAATTTTAAAAATTAGAAAAAAAACTAATAATATTCTCAGTTTTACTAAATAGGACTTATTAGTTCAAAAAATCTTAAATAGGATATGAGATACTATAACATTTGTAAATAAGACTTTTAGATAATTAACTCTTTTTTGTAAATATCAAATGTTATTATATTTATTTTTCTTTTAATACAAAAAATATGTTTATAAAACTAAAGAAAAATTTATGTTTTGTAAGTTGTGGTATTGGGTGATGTTAGCGAACATTGATGAAAGAAAAAAATGATGAAAAAATAGAGGAAAGAGCATGAGAAAAGAGAATAAATAATAATAATAATAATAATAATAATAATAATAAAATAAAAATAGATTGCAGTGACACTATGAAAAAATGAATGAGGAAATAAATAGAAAGAACCAAATGAAAGAAATAAAATAAAGAAAATGAAAGAGAGAAATAATTCTCCAAATAAGTATTTTTCATACCAAAAAAAAAAAAAAAAATACCTATATGTATTTTTAAATTTTATTCAAACTCTAATTTCTCAAAATAGGTTTTCATAAAATTAGTGGTCTTTTTAAAAAATATAAATTGACATCTTTTAGATTTTGCTTTGTAATTTTCAAATAAAGGATTGTATTTAATTTAGTATAAGGTTTGATAGTGATCCATTTGTTGGCTTCTTCTTCTTCTTCAATTTTTTTAATTTTATTTTAAGATAAGGAAATGTGTGGTAATTCTACTATATATGTGCTTGTTATTATAAAGGTTTTGGTTCTATGTAATGAAATGAGCAATGATTCCTTTTTTTTTTTTTAAATTTTAAATTTTATTTTTAACTATAGATTGAATTTTTATTTATTGTTTAAAAACACATTTATTGATCTAAGTTAGGGTTTAATAACATATATAAGGTATAATAAGTTAATCTCTAATTTTTTTTATTATTAATATAGATTTATATATATTAATGAACCGAATACGAAAAGTTTAAGATTCTTTCATGTTATAGAGCAAAACATAAAATATTAAAAACATATCTAAATTATAGAGTAAAACATGACCCAATTACAAATTTATGCAATATTCAAGAATTGCTCCATAGATCCAAGGAGTTCATTTTACTCTATAATTTAGATATGTTTTTAATATTGCATAAATTTTATCAATTACAAATTAGAAACTGTATCTTTTAAGTATTTTATCAATGAAAATTATAAGTTTTTGGTTCAATATTTTTATAATATTTTAACAATTTAGATCTTTTTAATATTGTATAGAATTTAATAATTTTGTTCAACATTATAAATATCTTTATAATATCTTAACAATTTAGATTTTTTTTTATATTGTATAGAATTTAATAATCTTATTCAACATTACAAAAATAATGTATGAGTCTATTAATTTTTTTGTAAAATCTTAGAGAGAGGTGAGTGGAATTTACTATTTGAATATATAAGGATAATGTTGAAATTCTTGACTCATAATGCATAACATCAATATAATATTAATATATTTTATTAAATAAATTAATAAAAAAATCCACGATAAAAGAATCTTAATATAATAATTTTAAAAGTAAAAAAAAATTCTATAATTTTTGAAATCGCGTAAGATAAAGGGTAATTTGCCCCTAAAATTCTCATTTTCGATCCGTGTGATAAAGTGAGTAAATGTAAGCTCTAGTGCTAAGGGCATCCACAATGGATGTGTTAAAGTTGTGTTATATGACAAAAAGTATTAAAAGTGGGACCAAAAAATGTGTGTTAAGAGTTTGTTAATTTAGCTAGTGAATAGTGAATGAATGGTGATACAATGGATGTGTTAAGGGATGTGTTAAGAATATATATATAATAAATAAAATAAATAAATAATTTAGTTTAATCAAAAATTTCAAGCCAAAAAAAAATCCCAACAAGTAATAAAAAAAAAAAAAAAAATTGCTGTTGATTGGTCAACCGGTCGGACCAAAATTTTTTTCTTTTCTTCTCTCTTTTCTTGAAGGGTCTGGACGTTCGGGGTGGATTTCTGGCCAGACGTCCTAGGAGACTTCCGGGAGGACTTCCTCTAGGCACACTCCTCTCTCTCCTTCGCTGGCTAAAACACTCGTTGCAATTAACAAATAATCTAACAGCTGACACTAATACACAACATTAACACACCCACTAACACATCCATTGCAGCACCCAACAGTATTTTTGGTTGACCAAAAACTAATGCCTAACACTAACAGACTTATTAACGCATCCATTGTGGATGCTCTAAGTGCTAACACATAAAATTTCGGGCGGGTTGGTGGGCCTAACACATGGGCCGCCCTGGTCCAACTAAATGGTTTCAACGGAAATTGGTGCGAATTTGGTAGTTGAACAAAAAAAGAAAAAAAAGTGTTCTCTCTTCAATCAGCTCTCTCTCTATTGGTATCTTTTTTCCAGCAATCAATAAAATTTCAATTCTTGATTGATTATGTTAAACCTAGATTAAATTAAGAAGATTGACTATTCTGTTGATTCTTGATTGATTTTTCTTGTTACTTAAATTTCTATGGGTATCATGTTCAATTTCATAAAAATTGAAGATAAACTTGGGTCTGAATATAAACCCAGTTCTTTAAATGTTTTGTTTTCATTTTTTTTTCCCACTTATATGTAATTTGTTGATCTTGTTTTTGTAGTTCGTTATTGTCCAAACCGTTCGGTTCCTCATTCACCATTGAAGAAGAGCTTTTAATTAATATCCTTCTCTGTCAAGGCACATTCTTGTTTTCTCTCTCTTTTTTTTTTATTGCTTTTGATAAATTCCAATTCCTCAAATCATAGAAAGTTAAGAATTCTAGTTATTTGCATATTATCAGTGGAATTATATACATACACACTGATTATATTCACATTATATTTGCATGGGTGACTTTTTTTTTTATTGTTGATTATTATTTTTTTTCCCAATTCTTCTTTAATACTGTGTTTCGTTCAAATTTCACACATTCCTCTCCCCCTCCCTTTTTTCTCCCAAATCCTTACCTAAATTCATGAACCAATATGTGAGTTTGACTGTTGATTCTTGATTGATTTTTCTTGTTACTTAAATTTTTGTGAATATCTTGTTCAATTTCATATATAAGGAAGATAAACTTGGATCTGAATATAAACCGAGTTCTTTAAATGTTTCGTTTTCATTTTTTTTATATACTTATATCTATGTTTTTTTGATTTTGTTTTATAGTTCGTTATTGTCCCAACCATTTGGTTCTTGAATCGCCATTGAAGAAGAGCTTTTAATTAACATCCTTCTCTGTCAAGGTACGTTCTTGTTTTCCCTCCTTTTTCTATTGCTTTTGATAAATTCTAATTCCTCAAATGAGAGAAAGGAAATAATCCCAGTTATTTGCATATTATCTGTGGAATTATATACATACACACTGATTATATTCGCATGGGTGACTGCTTTTTTTATTTTTTATTGTTGATTGATTTTTTTTTATTTTAAATTCTTCTTTAATATTGTGTTTTGTTCATATACATTACTTAAATTCATGAATCAATATGTGAGTTTGAAAGTAATCTCTACACGTTTCTGTGTTTCCCCAATTGATATGTGATATTTTTTTTTTTTTTTTTGGAACGAGATATGTGATAATTGTTGATTTCATTAAAATTTCATCAATTTTTGTATACTTCACAGATGGTAAAGAATATGACTAACTTCAAAAGGAGGTTGTGCTCCAAATTCTGCAAAAGGGGTCGTTGTTCCATTGATTGCTCGGTAATAAGAAGTTAATTTTTGGATGAATTACACTAATGATCCTGTGTATGTATGCATGTGTCCAATCTGATTTTTTGCTAATCTATTGAGAATGATTTTGTGCAGCTTGCCCATGGAGAGCACGACCTAATGTCACGTCTCGCCAAATTACCTAGACAAAATTGCCTACCAAGAGGAAGCCTCAAGGAAGAGAGGCTAATGAAATATTCTAGAAGCTCCTGAAAGACTTGAGAAAATATAGGAACATGGTACATAATTCTATAATGTACATGGAAGTATCTAAGAAAACATTCTAGAGCATTCAAATGAAGATTGGAGGAATGGAAGCAATATCACCTTCTAGAACCTCTTAGAGAAATAGAGGTGGTAAAAGACCCTTATAGCTACTTCTACGATGAGATAGATGTTTATATAGATAATTTTAGGGAGGATTCTAGAACCCTTTTGTTGGATAAGGAAAGTTTCCATGAGAAGCTTCTCCATAGTTGTTTTCTTGTATGCTCTGAAATATTCTAGAGAAGGCCTAAAATGTCTATAAATAGGAGAGAGGCTCATTTGCTCCATCCATCCTCCAAGAGTTGTACAAGCTGTACGGGAAAGAAATAAACCTTCTCGTATAATCCTGTTGATCAAGATTGCGCTCCTTCGTACGACGTCGCTTTACTCCCTGAAAACACAAACGTGAGCTAGCCGGCGGGTGTGTGCCGGATACCTCTCCGATGCCTAAGTCAGCAAAATAGACAAATAGACAAAAAGCTCTGTGTCTTCGGGAATTAAAGTTGTGTTACCTCTCCAAAGGTGATGTTGTGGGCTTTTATAGGTTTCTTGTGGCACAATCCTAGTAGGACTCCTACTCCTCCATATAGAGTCCTGCTAGGATTCACACTCCTGAAAGATAATGCTTATCCTTCCACACCTCCCTCACTGCTTAAACCAAGTGAGATGGTTTTACCTCGGTAGGATGAACATACGACCGAAATAACACTGCTATGCCTAACTGGCTAGCAGGGCCGAGATAACTGTTAGCTAGGCTCTGCCTGTCCCTGCTTCTACCTCGGCTGTGCATGCCAAGACCGAGCTATCCATAGAAGAGTTGAGCCGAGCTAACCCAAAACAAAGTCCTGAAGAAGGCTTAGCTTACCTCGATTTAAAGGATACGACCGGGCTAACCATACTGGCCATGGCGACCGGGCTATCTGCAACACTCTCTTGGACCGGGATAACAACAGGCTCTCTGGGACCGGACTAACTCTAGGGCCTCCTGGGACCGGACTAACTTCAAAGCCTTTTTACTCAGCCCTTCGCATTGTGGCCCATAATGGCGTATTGCCCAGCTCGGCCCAATTTTTACATAAATTACCCTCTCAATTGCCCCTTAATTCCATCTGCGTAGCATGATAGGGATTACCTGTCTCTCAGCCGAGCTAACAACTTTTAGTCCTACGACCGAGCTGAACTCTTAAGCCTTTCCAGCCGAGCTAAAAAGCTCTTTAGCCTTTCCAGCCGAGCTAAACCACACTGAGCTCTGCTTGTCCGGTCAAAACGTCTCCTCAATCATAGCAACTGAATCGCTTCTCATTCCAAGGACACGTGGCACACTCTGATTGGCCTAATGTAGCTGTTACGCCGTCTTCGTACTCCGTGTTTTTTGAACAGTTCCCGCCTTTTTCCATCCTCTTTTCACAAAATACTCCCTAATGCTTTGAATTAACCACTTTACTATTCACCTTCTCTCTCTTGTAAGCCTCTAAAACCTCCATTTCAACACTGCACAAGATCGTGCTCTCACTGCTGTTGCATCAATCCTTAGCATTTCTGCCTTGATCTGGTAAGTAACACAATCTCTACCTCCTCTTTGCAGTTTTTAGCACCTATTTTGCAATACATATCTTGCACACTCGTATGTTTTTCAAAACACACTATGCCTGCTTCCATTTTCTGCTTAGTTTTGTGTTTTCTGGAAAAAACTTAGTAATAGAACCGCTTAGATTCACGAAATAATCTGAGAAACACCAGTCTTGATCCAAAATCACGATATAACCGGAGTAAAAAGAAGTTGGTAGTGGATGTCAATCTAGGGAGACCATTCAACCGAACTAACACTTCATGCTAAACCAGTAGTTTTAACAAGTCAAACCATTTTTTGATTTATCTTAGCCGAGCTAACAAACCGTACTAAGGCTGCGTAATAGTGTGCTTGATAGTCTTAATCACGGCCGAGCTATAACTTGGGGCTGAACCAGCCTTCGTAGTTCAAACCGAACTAAGAGCGCTGCCCCTAAAGGCTTAACTGGGCTAACAAACCCCGTTGCACAAACCGAGCTAGGACTACATTTATCTTGCCTTTATTTCTTTTAGCACGGTCCCACGATCTGTGCTTAACACTTTTGTTTTTCACTTTGCAGACTTTAGGTTGCCCAGGCACTCCTTTGAGCGCTCAACCGAGCTACTCAGCACCTTTCTCCGACCGAGCTAAGATAAGTGTAATTTATTCATAACTTAATCCATAAATGGGAAAGTATAGGTTTTTAGTAAACACACCTGGTGGAATGGCTGAATTCCGAAAGGATTATAACATCCCTGACGATGTTCACCTTACTTTAGCCGATCTAGATACCACACCATGGGGAAACCCCGGCTTTGTTCCCTTTACCCTTTTGTCCATTATAGAAACCGGACTAAGATTCCCTATACAGCCTTTACTTTGTGAATTCCTTAGGCAAACTAGGATATGTCCCACCCAGCTTTCCACAAATTCATACCGTATAATAAATGGCATAGCCGAGCTAAACCGCCGAGCTGGTATTAACCTCGGCTTAGCCGAACTCTTCCATCAATACTCCATAGGATCAAAAGAAGATGGCTGGGTCTATTATCTAAGAATATGCCGCCGCCGAGAGAAAATAATAAAGGACACACCTGATAAAGACTTGAACGACGATGATTTTTTCTGGGTATCTGGGAATTTTGAAGATCACCAAGCCCAGATCCCTGGCCGTAGAATAAACTGGAATAAAGGAACCCCCGGTATAATTACTTCGGCTTCGTTGCATGCTTCTCTTTATTTCGGTCTCCAATTCCTGAACCGATCTAACTTTTGTCTTCTTTATGCAGATTCAGCCCACCTCAAGTCGCTATATAGTTACCCCAATTTGGACATACTTCGCGCCGCGCTGCGATATCCCGAAAGAAGTTGGGCCAAGCTGCTGAATTTTGAACCGACATACAGATATAGTAGTCGACGAAAGGCGAAGGTAACTGATTTTTTGCTAGAAGCTTCTCCCGAACCAGACCCAAACTTGCCTCAAATCAACCTGGTCCGTACTACTGCCGAACAAGAAATGGCGAAGAGGAACAGAGTAAGGGCCCTCCTAACTGAAACACACCAAGCTGAGGTACCACAAAGTGGTCAATCTACTGAGGCCGTGGTAGCTCTTCCATCTCAACAACCCTCTTCATCTCGCCCAAACAAGCGTGCCCGGACTAGCCCAACTGAGCAACGCCTTGTTGATAAAAGACGAAACCATTCTTCCTCCAAGCTCTCCACCGAGCCCGCAACCGGAGTGCTCCGACCGAGCTAGCTCCTCCAAGTGGGCACTCAAAATTACTTTTCAAAACCGAGCAATTCAGGACACTGACTCAGTGGTCGCTGAAAAAGATCACTTAATGGCATTTAACCTTGCCAAGAGTGTCTGCCTTCCAGCAGACATGGAGCACCACAAACATCTGACCGAACTAAAGGCCATCCGTTCAGCCACGAAATCCATGGTGCTTGTAAGTAGCTTCTTCTTTTAATCTTTCTAATTTGCACAACTTTCATCTCGGTTTGATTACAAGTCTTCCCCTTCTTTTGCAGGCCATGTAGAAGAGCCACATCGCTCATAAGCGTGTGCTTGAACTTCGCAAGACTACAAGGCAAGCTCTGGCCGAAGTGACTGAAAAAACTGCCGAACTGGAACAAGCCAGGCAGCAAATAGCCGAGCTAAAATCCGAGAACGGTCATCTGACCGGACTTGTTAGCTCAGCTGAAGCAGAAAAACAAAAAGCTGCAGCTGTGATAAAAGACAAATACCTGCGCGAACTGGCTAAACTTGAGGGAAAGAAGAACGCCGAGATAGAGAAGCTGAAGAAGAGTGCCGATGACGCCGAGCTTCGGGGTTACAAGGAGGGGGAGGGGTCTTACATTAAACAATGTGAAGCTGCCAAGGATCTCTTCTTCAAATGTGGGTGGAGGGCGGCTGTAGTGCAGCTCGGTCACGGTCCAGAGACCGAGGTCTTCAACGCTCCTGCATATTTCATACCGAGCTCCATGACGGAATATGCTGCTGCCCTTCAGCAACAATTTCTTGAGGATTCAGATGATGAAGAAGAAACCGTGCCCAAAGATACCCCGGTTGTCAATGATCCTGTCGGTCAGTCAGTTCGGTCGGAGCCAATGGTGGAAGACCTGACCAACGAGCTGCCTACTGAGACCGAGCTCCCAATCGAGACCGTGCTCCCGTCTGAAACGGGCTCCGGGTTGATATTGATGCTGACCTTGATGATCTGTTTAATTGACTTTGTATTTTCGTCTTCTTTTTGCTTTTTTCTTTTCTTTGCTTTTGGAAACAGATTGTAACCGGGCTGAGGCCCCACCCTTTGTACTTGCTTTGATAAATCAATGAAGTCTGCTTTTTTGTTCCAACTTTTATTTCGGTTGATCTCCATGCTTGTACTTTACTTTCTAACTGAAGTCTTGGATGAGGTACAACATTCACTTGCCGAGATACTTTATATCGGTCTTAACCTTTGCAACTATAAGTATACCTGCCAACCACTCTTTAGCCGAGATACCTACCTCGGCTGAAGAGTACTAAGAGTTGGTTTAGTCCAGCCAACCACTCTTTTAGACGATATCCTTATTTCGGCTAAAGAGTACCAAGTGTTGGTTTAAGCCAGCCAACCATTCTTTAGCCGATATCCTTACTTCGGCTGAAGAGTACTAAGAGTTGGTTTAATCCAGCCAACTTCTAAATTGGTTATTCCTGCCAATTTAGAAAAATGTTTGGTTATTCCGACCAAATGTCCTGCAGCCTAGATCCTTATCCTGGGCTTAGGAGGGGTGTTGGTTTAATCGAGCCAACCTCTAAGTTGGTTTTTCCGGCCAACTATGTTTACAATGTTCCTAACTCACTAAAACTATCTTTTACATAAAATAACTTATACTGAAAAGAATCTACTTGTTTTATTGAGAAAGGAAAAGGAAAAGGAAAATTACATATGCTAGGAAAAAGGTTAAAAATAAAATAATTTGAGATTGACAGTGTTCCACGGCCTGGGAATGGCTTTGCCGTCCTCATCTTCCAAGTGGTATGCCCCTTTTCATGCTAATCCAACCACTTTATAAGGTCCTTCCCAATTAGGCCTTAACTTGCCATCTCCTGGTACCATGGTGTTTCCCATTACTTTGCGCAACACCCAATCGCTGATCTTAAATTGCCTTGGATGCACTGTTTTGTTGTATTTCCTGGATAACTCTTGTTGGTATGAGGCAATGTGAACCAGTGCTCTTTCTCTTCTTTCTTCTGCAAGGTCGAGCTCCAATGCTATGGCTTCGCCATTTAAGTCTAGATCAAAATTTTCACTTCGAATTGTGGGGAGGCCAACTTCTAGTGGGATTACTGCTTCCATACCATAGGCTAAGGAGAATGGAGTTTCTCCTGTTGACCGCCGAGGTGTGGTACGGTAAGCCCATAAAACATGAGGGAGCTCTTCTGCCCACTTGCCTTTTGCTTTCTCTAGCCTTTTTTTCAATCCATCCAAGACGACTTTGTTTGATGCTTTGCCTGACCATTTGCTTGGGGATATGCTGGTGTAGAATTGTAGAACTCTATCTTGTACTTTTCACAAAAGCCTCTAAAGATTTTGCCGTCGAACTAAGTACCATTGTCTGATATTAGGGCTTTTGGTATGCCAAACCGAGTGATGATGTTCTGCCAGACGAACTTCTTCACGTCTTTTTCCTTGATTGATGCTAAGGCTTCTGCCTCCACCCACTTTGTGAAGTAGTCAGTTGCTGCAAGAAAGAACTTCCTGTTACCTGGTGCTGTTGGAAGTGGTCCTACTATGTCCAAGCCCCACATTGCGAAGGGCCATGGGCTGGTTAAGGGTAGAAGCTCTCTGGCAGGTTGATGTATTTGGTGTGCGAACTTCTGACATTTCTCGCACTTCTTCACATACTTCTCTGAGTCTGCTTGCATATAAGGCCACCAATATCCTGGCGAGATGGCTCTGTATGCTAGTGATCTTCTCCGTTGATGGCTTCCGCACACGTCTTCGTGTATTTCAAACAAAAATGCTTCAACTTTGCTGGGGTGAACACACTTTAGGTAGGGTCCTGAAAACGATTTCTTGTACAATGCCAAAGATGGGGAGAGCTAAAATCGTTGTGACTTTGCTCTTATTCTATTGGCCGCTTTGTTTTCTTCCGGTAAGACGCCGTCTTTTAAGAACAGTATGATGGGATCCATCCAAGAAGGGCCTAGCTCGGCGCAACATACCGCTTCTGCTTCGGGGTCTTCAATGCTTGGTCTAGGTAGGTAGTCGATCAGCAATGGATGAGGGATGGAAGTATCTGCCATTGAAGCAAAGCCTGCTAATTCATCTGCTCTGCTGTTTTCCTCCCTGCCGATTTGTTCTATCCTGACTACTTCAAATTTCTTGATTTCTGTTCTGACCAACTCTTGGTACTTAGCCATCCTGTCGTCCTTTGCTTCGTAGTCGCCTGAAATTTGGTTTACCACCAGCTGTGAGTCGCTGTAAACCATTAGTTCGGTGGCCTTCATGTAGAATGCTGATTTGAGGCCTGCAAGAAGCGCTTCATACTCCGCTTCGTTGTTTGATGCTGGGAAGCCCAGGTTGACTGCTTGCTCCACTACTAGGCCGTCTGGAGAGATGAGGACTATGCCGAGTCCTGCTCCATGCCGGTTGGATGCTCCATCCACGAAGAGCTTCCACATCTCTCCAACGAATAACTTCCAGCAAGTGGAGGGATCAGATGATGCCTTGGGGTCCAAAATGTTGCTGGTGTTTTCTTCAAGGTCCATGCTTGCTGTTTGCCCCTCGCTATCTGATTGTACCAAGTCTTTATTTGTTGGTGAGTCTTGGCTTGGTGTAGCATGGTTTGCTTCTTCCTTGTTTTCTTTATTCTGGTCTGCCTTGGGGTCTGACTGAGTATCCTGTACCAGAGGTTGCGCTATTCCGGCGTCAACTTCCATCCCTAGTTCGGTTGTGTCAGTCAGGTCGACTGGGCAGATATGATGACTTCCTGGGGTAAATTCTGCGACAAAGTCTGCCAAAGCTTGGGCCTTTATCGCGGTTCTGGGTTGGAACTTGATGTCGAATTGTCCCAACTCTACTGCCAATTTCAAAATTCGCCCAGAAAAGTTCGCCCTTTCAAACAAAGCTTTTAATGGGAAAGCGGTGAGGACGACTATGGTGTGGGCGTGAAAATAGTGTGACAACTTCCTTGAGGCCATCATCAAGGCCAAGGCCAGTTTTTCCAGTGGCAAGTACCTTGTTTCGGCGCCCAGCAATGTCTTGCTGACATAAAAGATGGGCAGATGTTGGATTCCTTCCGCACGGACCAACACTGCGCTAATTGCGTGCTGAGAGACTGCCAGGTACAGGAAGAGTTCTTCTCCAGGTATTGGGGTGACAAGCAGTGGTGGAGAAGACATGTATTCTTTCAAGTTTTCCAGAGCGCGGTCGCATTCTTCGTCCCACTCGAATTGGCTTTAATGCTTGAAAAAATGGTCGTAGTCTGTCTGACGACCGGCTAATGAATCGATTGAGTGCAGCTGCCATGCCGGTGAGATGCTGCACTTCTTTTACTGAATTTGGCCTCTCCAGGTCCTGAATTGCTTTGATCTGAGAGGGGTCTGCTTCTATACCCCGGTTGGTCACCAGGAAGCCCAGGAATTTGCCAGATCCTACTCCGAATGCACATTTAGACGCATTAGGCGCAACTTGTGCTTCTTTAGGATCTCAAACATTTCACCTAGGTCCTTGAGATGGTCATTCTCATCCTTGCTCTTGACCACCATGTCGTCGATGTAAGCCTCCATTGTTTGCCTAACAATGGTTCAAACATCTTGGTGACCATCTCTGGAATGTCGCCCCTGCGTTCTTTAGGCCAAAGGGCATGACCTTGTAGCAGTATAGTCCTCTTGGAGTTGTAAAGGACGTGACCTCCTGGTCTGGTTCATACATGGCGATTTGATGGTAGCCTCTGTATGCATCAAGAAAGCTAAGTCGGTTGTGCCCCGCCGTTAGGTCTACCAGTTGATCTATCCGTGGTAGGGGGAAGCTGTCCTTTGGGCATGCTTTGTTAACTGTCTTGTAGTCGACGCAGACACGCCATTTACCATTCTTCTTTGGCACTACGACTGTGTTGGAAATCCATCTGGGGTAGTGCACCTCTCTGATTGCTCCTGCCTCCAGTAGGTTTCCTACTTCTTCCGCCACTATCTCGGCATGGTGGAGTGCCGATCTGCGTGTGCGCTGAATGATTGGTCTGGCGGATGGGTGGACATTGAGTTGGTGACAGATGAAGTTAGGATCAATGCCTGGCATGTCGTATGGTGTCCAGGCGAACACTTCGATGTTAGAGGTCAAAATTCCAAGACCTCTAATCTCTCAGTGCTGGACAACGACGAACCGAGCAAAAAGAACTTATCCGGGTTCTTTTCATCTATTCTTACCTCTACCAAGTCTTCCACCGCTTTTTGATTAGCTGCTTTGCCGACATTTGCGAACAGTTCATTACTCTCAGGTTCTTCCACCGAATGAACGTATCCCTTGGCAGCGCGACTGCCATTCACAGTGACAAAGCATTGCTTGGACATGATCTGGTCTCTGAAGACCTCTTCAATTACCCCAGTTTCGTTGGGGAACTGCTTTACTTGATGGTAGGATAACGCTACCGATCGCATGGCATGCAGCCATGTTCTTCCCAAGATTATGTTGTAAGTGGAAGGGACTTTCAACACCCAGAATTCCACTTGTTTTGTCATGCTTCCTGCTCTGACTGGTAGGATTATTTTGCCGACTGGCCATTCTGGCATTGAGTTGAATCCAATCAGGGGAGACACGGCAGGTGCCAAGTCTTTGTCTTGTAGCTTCAATTGTTTGAATGTTTCGTAATACATTATCTCACATGAACTACCCTGGTCAATCAAAATCCGCTTGACGTCAAAATCCTTGACTCGGAGAGTGACAACCAGGGCATCATTGTGGGGACAATATATCCTCGCCAAGTCTCTATCTGAAAAAGACATGATGTTCGTGGCCTCTGTCTTCCCTTTTTTGATGGTAGGTTGTGCACTTAGTACCTCCCTTAAGTGCTCGGCCTTCTTGATTGACCCTTTGAGCTCGCATACACGCTCAGGTTCGAAGATTCCATGTATCACATTGATTACGCCTTGAGGTGGGGCGTCGATTGGCATCCCGTTGGGGTTATTGTGGTCCTGGGGGCTGGTTGCGTCCCTCCTTCAATGTATTTATCCAGGTGACCTGCTGCCACCAACTCCTCTAGATGCTGTCTCAATGGTGTACAATTTTCAGTGCGGTGCCCCTTTTCTTTATGGAAGGTGCACCGTGATCTTTCGTCGTAGTCCTTCTGAGCCTCTCCTAGCTTAGCAGGCCATCTGACGAAAGGTTCATCGCGTATCTCGCTTAGAATCCGGTAGATTGGCTTTTTGAATACCGTGGTAATGGCAGTGCGGACTCGCAACCATCTTTTATCCTGGTCTTCTCCGTTGTCCCGCCTGCCTCGTCCGTTTTTGCTCGGACGGTCTACCGCGTTGACCTTTGCTGAGGCCTTTTTCTCCGGTATTGCGGTCGTGCCAGATTTTGTTTTGGCACGGGCGCCATCCTCTTCCACCCTGATGTGCTGATGCACTCTTTCCATCAAGGCCTCCATGGTGAGGGGTGGCGTCATGGTGATTGAGTCCCTTAGTCTGTTCCCGACTGGAAGGCCTCTTTTGTACTGTGCAATGGCTAGATTGGTGGGGCAGTCCCCAATCTGGTTGAAGGTCTCCCAGTAGCGACTATTGTAGGATCTTAAGGTCTCCTTGTCGCCCATGTCGATGGAGAGCAACTGATCGATCTCCACCGGGGTTTTGGTGTTCGTTCTGAACCTTGTTACGAACGCCTCTGCTAATTGCGCCCAGGAGGCTATGCTGCCTTTTGGAAGTTTTTCGAACCAAGTCAAGCCTAGGGAACCAAGGCTGGATGGGAAGAGGATGCACATCAAAGCCTCGTTGCGTCGATATATCGCCATAACCTGGCGGAAGTGGCTTAGGTGCATGTAGGGGTCTGTCTTCCCCTCGTACGTGGTGAATTTAGGTTGAAGGAAGCCTGAAGGTAGGGGCGCGTTTTCAATTGCCGGAACGAACGGCGAGGTCTGCAGCCTCGCTAATGCTTTGTCCGTTGGTTCGTAGGCAGGCCGTGGTAATGGCATTCCAACCTCGACGCTTCTATGCGTCCGAGGAGCCAACCTCTGAAGGGCAGATACCCTGCGAGGGTCGCGCGCCCTATTATTCTCCTTTCATCGTGTCCTTTGTTCCAGTACGGTCTGTAAGTCGAATGATCTTGGCAACTCCGTTTGCCTAGATGATGTCTGGTGTGTGCGCGAGGGCCGATAGGTGCTTCCCTCAGTATACGACCTCTCAGTCCTCGTTCTCTCAGACCTGGAGCAACGAGTCCTGGAGGTTCTGGATTGAGTATCGCTCGTCCTGAGGCTTCTACTCTTTGTTTGTGATGGCGTGGTATGCCTACTGCGATCTTCTGAGTGGCGAGGGGGCGTGTTGCCTTTACGCCCCTCTCCTGTCGCCACCCCTTTTCCCTTGATCTGGCGTTTCATGGCCTCCATATCCGCCGCCATCTTCCTTATTAATTCATCCTATTCTTTCATGCAATCCTCCAGAGTGTGAGGGTTGATCCTCCGCCTTTGTCTGTCAGTACTTTGTGAGCGAGAGTGACGGGGGCTGTTATTCCGCCTCCCCCTAGCATCCCTCCTGGGGTTATGTCGTTGGGGCTCCAAGTTCGCCATGGGAGGGACAGGAGGCAAACCTTCGCGCCTCCCACCTCCTTCTGGGGTTTGTCCATCAATGGCGGACTGTGGCAAATCTTTGTTGTGCGCCATTACTTTTTATTAACAAGGAAAACTTAATCAAGAGGTTTTGTTCTAGTCTGATATTCCCACAGACGGCGCCAATTGTACGGGAAAGAAATAAACCTTCTCGTATAATCCTGTTGATCAAGATTGCGCTCCTTCGTACGACATCGCTTTACTCCCTGAAAACACAAATGTGAGCTAGCCGGCGGGTGTGTGCCGGATACCTCTCCGATGCCTAAGTCAGCAAAATAGACAAATAGACAAAAAGCTGTGTGTCTTCGGGAATTAAAGTTGTGTTACCTCTCCAAAGGTGATGTTGTGGGCTTTTATAGGTTCCTTGTGGCACAATCCTAGTAGGACTCCTACTCCTCCATATAGAGTCTTGCTAGGATTCACACTCCTGAAAGATAATGCTTATCATTTCATACCTCCCTCACTGCTTAAACCAAGTGAGATGGTTTTACCTCGGTAGGATGAACATATGACTGAAATAACATTGCTATGCCTAACTGGCTGGCAGGGCCGAGATAACTGTTAGCTAGGCTCTGCCTGTCCCTGCTTCTACCTCGGCTTCGCCTGCCAAGACCGAGCTATCCGTAGAAGAGTTGAGCCGAGCTAACCCAAAACAAAGTCCTGAAGAAGGCTTAGCTTACCTCGGTTTAAAGGATACGACCGGGCTAACCATACTGGCCGTGGCGACCGGGCTATCTGCAACACTCTCTTGGACCGGGATAACAACAGGCTCTCTGGGACCGGACTAACTCTAGGGCCTCCTGGGACCGGACCAACTTCAAAGCCTTTTTTCTCAGCCCTTCGCATTGTGGCCCATAACGGCCTATTGCCCAGCTCGGCCCAATTTTTGCATAAATTACCCTCTCAATTGCCCCTACAAGCTTTCTCAAAGTGAATACTAAGGCATTTTC
The DNA here is from genome assembly GCA_030407325.1 of Camellia japonica. Classification (NCBI taxonomy): domain Eukaryota; kingdom Viridiplantae; phylum Streptophyta; class Magnoliopsida; order Ericales; family Theaceae; genus Camellia; species Camellia japonica. Next base: position 30,590,809 of record JAPPVO010000059.1, read on the forward strand.
TCAAATTCTACTTGTCTTCTTACTTATCTTTCTTGCAAGTTTGTGAGTTAGGTTGACTTAGAATCATCAAGTAACATCAATATAATATCAATATAAGGATAATGTTGAAATTTTTGACTCGTAATACATAACATCAATATATATCAATATATTTTATTAAATAAATTAATAAAAAATTAACGGTGAAAGAATCTTAATATAATAATTTTAAAAGTAAAAAAAATTTCTATAATTTTTGATACCATGCAAGATAAAGGGTAATTTACCCCTAAAATTTTCATTTTCGATCCGTGTGATAAAGTGGGTAAATGCAAGCTCTAGTGCTAAGTGCTAACACATAAAATTCCGGGCGGGTTGGTGGGCCTAACACATGGACCGCCCTGGTCCAGCTAAACGGTTTCAACTGAAATTGGTGCGAATTTGGTAGTTAAACAGAGTTAAATAATAAAAAATAAAAATAAATATAGAGTGTTCTCTCTTCAATCAGCTCTCTCTCTGTGGTATCTTTTTTCCAGCAATCAATAAAATTTCAATTCTTGATTGATTATGTTAAACCCAGATTAAATTAAGATGATTGACTCTTCTGTTGATTCTTGATTGATTTTTCTTGTTACTTAAATTTATGTCAGTATCATGTTCAATTTCATAAAAATGGAAGATAAACTTGGGTTATATAAACCCAGTTCTTTAAATGTTTTGTTTTCATTTTTTTTTTACTTATATGTAATTTGTTGATCTTGTTTTTATAGTTCGTTATTGTCCAAACAGTTTGGTTCCTCATTCACCATTGAAGAAGAGCTTTTAATTAATGTTCTTCTCTGTCAAGGCACGTTCTTGTTTTTTCTTCCTTTTTTTTTTTTATTGCTTTTGATAAATTCCAATTCCTCAAATCATAGAAAGGCAAGAGTTCTAGTTATTTTCATATTATCTGTGGAATTATATACACACACTAATTATATTTGCATGGGTGACTTTTTTTTTTTTTTTTATTGTTGATTGATTTTTTTTTTTTTGCTTCCAATTCTTCTTTAATACTGTGTTTTGTTCACATTTCACACATTCCCCCCCCCCCCCCCATTTTTCTTCCCAAATCCTTACCTAAATTCATGAACCAATATGTGAGTTTGACTGTTGATTTTTGATTGATTTTTCTTGTTATTTAAATTTCTGTGAATATCTTGTTCAATTTCATATACAAGGAGGATAAACTTGGATCTAAATATAAACTGAGTTCTTTAAATGTTTCGTTTTCATTTTTTTTATACTTATATCTAATTTTTTGATCTTGTTTTATAGTTCGTTATTGTCCCAACCATTCGGTTCCTTAATCGCCATTGAAGAAGAGCTTTTAATTAACATCCTTCTCTATCAAGGTACATTCTTGTTTTCCCCGCTTTTTTCTATTACTTTTGATAAATTCCAATTCCTCAAATCAGAGAAAGGCAAGAATCCCAGTTATTTGCATATTATCTGTGAAATTATATACATACACACTGATTATATGCGCATTATATTTGCATGGGTGACTTCTTTTTTATTTTTATTTTTATTGTTGATTGATTTTTTTTTTTATAATTCTTCTTTAATATTGTGTTTTGTTCATATTTCATATACTTTTTTTTTTCTTTTTCTTCCCAAATCATTACCTAAATTCATGAATCAATATGTGAGTTTGAAAGTAATCTCTACACATTTCGGTGTTTCCCCAACTGATATGTGATAATTTTTTTTTTTTTTTTGGGAATGAGATACATGATAATTGTTGATTTCATTAAAATTTCATCAATTTTTGTATACTTCACAGATGGTAAAGAATATGACTAACTTAAAAGGAGGTTGTGCTCCAAATTCTGCAAAGAGGGTCGCTATTCCATTGATTGCCCGGTAAAAAAAAGTTAATTTTTGGATGAATTACACTTATGGTCCTGTGTATATATGCATGTTTCCAATCTAATTTTTTGCGATTTTTTGCTAATCTATTAAGAATGATTTTGTGTAGCTTGCCCATGGAGAACATGACCTAATGTCACGTCTCGCCAAATTACCTAGATAGAATTGCCTACCAAGAGGAAGTCTCGAGGAAGAGAGGCTAATGGAATATTCTAGAAGCTCCTGAAAGACTTGAGAAAATATAGGAATATGGTACATAATTCTATAATGTACATGGAAGGATCTAAGAAAACGTTCTAGAGCATTCAAATGAAGATTGGAGGAATGGAAGCAAAATAGCACCTTTTAGAATCTCTTAGAGAAATAGAAGTGGTAAAAGACCCTTGTACCTACTTCTACAATGAGGTAGATGTTTGTATAGATATTTTTAGGGAGGATTCTAGAACCCTCTTGTAGGATAAGGAAAGCTTCAATGAGAAGCTTCCCCATAGTCTTATTCTTGTATGCTCTGAAATATTCTAGAGAAGGCCTAAGATGTCTATAAATAGGAGAGGGGCTTATTTGCTCCATCCATCATCCAAGAGTTGTACAAGCTTTCTCAATGTGAATACTAAGGCATTATCTCAAACTCTACTTGTCTTCTTACTTGTCTTTCTTGCAAGTTTGTGAGCTAGGCTGACTTAGCATCATCAAGTAACACTTATGATTGTCTAAGTACCGGACGGAGTGCTTGGAAACAACCAAGGCCGTGACATAGAGCTTAGACATATCCCACCATTAGAGACTTACAAGAAAATGTGAGAAATTTTTTCCTATATGCTTCTATATTAACTGTGTGAGTTGATTTCTGACCACACTGCCAAACTGGTACCCAGCTGGTGAGCACCGACAGAATAGATTAAGCCTGAACTACCTGTCACAGAAAGAAGAGAATTCGGTGGTGGTTCGTCCACCCGCGGGCACTCCGACAATCAAGTCAGTTATCTCTCAAAGATAGCAAAAGTGCTTAACTCACTGTTCAGAATACAAAAAGCGTACCTTAGACCCACGAGGGTGCCTCTCTTTTATAGCCAACACTAACCTAATCCTAGTAGAAGCCTAGCTTCAATGGATTCTGTCTCAATGCTAATCCTGGACTCCCAGTTAGATTGGGATAAACTCTCTATGAGTCTTATGTTTATCCAGACTGAAGTCCTCTTCCAATCTAGGACTCTTGTCCTTTATCCGCTTATCCCGGATTCTGGTATTCTCGTAGATAACCTCGGACTGTCCGAGATTACCTCGGCATTATGATCAGGACACGTGGCACCTCGGCTGACACTTTGGTGCCACCTCGGCCACGTGTTGTCATTCAAAAATTATGTCCCCACAACTGCGCCCTAGGTTCTATTACCTCGATCTCCTGAGGTGATGGAACCTATATCATTTCTTCCATTTAGCACATCGGCTAAGCTCGCTTTATCATTTGTTACCAAGGTCATAATTTGTTGGCTCCATATGACCAAGACCTGTAATCTGTCTTTAGAACTAGTTAACCAGGCTTGTTCAATTTATTTAGCCGGGATCGTTCCCTACCCGAGGTCTTTGCTTCATTAAATCAAGGACTCCAAGAGTTTCATCACGCGTATGAGCTATCACGCACAGTATTTCAACCGTTTCTGCTATGCGTCTTTCCCCTACTGAGCCGTACCTGACACGCACCATTAAGTCGCATCGCACTTGCGTGCGATGTCTGACAAGCACGTCGTCCTAGGCATAGTAATTGCATTTTTACCGCCATTCTTCGTGTTTGATCAAAATCACCTCTCCCTCTCTCTCTCCGTCTTTTCATTTTTTTACCATCACTTTCGTTCAAACTCTCTCTCTCTCTAACCTTCTCAAATTCTCCATTGTTTCAAGCTCTCAAGCTCTCCAACTATTCTGTTCACCTCCTCCGGCGAAGTTCTTGTTTCTTTTCTTCGCTTACGGCCACCGTCTGACCCCGGCGTACTTTACACCGGCCTTATTTTTCTTTGGTGAGTCACTATTTCTTATTTTATCAGTCTGTATTTTTCTTTGAAAAACTTCACTGCATTGCTTGTTGCCATTGCCATCCTGTTCACGTTCTTGATTATAAATCTGTGTGTATGAATTTAATCATGTATTTGAGCATGTTTATCCTATGCCTTTACTTTTGCCTAATCCATTCTTGAGTATACACACACCGCTCACACACTTGTTTATTTTTGCCACTGTTTTTGGCCTCGTACCCTTGTACACACTTTGTCACAGTGTTCTTGATAGTTCAATACTTTTCTTGATTCTGAATCATTGTTCTTGTTTCTGTTTTCTATGCCTTTTCTAGATTCTTGTCTTCAATTTTTGTTTCCATAGACTTAGGTTTTGGGATTTGTTGTAGAACCTTAATCTTTAGGAAAACCGAACCTAAAACCCTTTAGATCTTTCAGAAAAAATTTGCCCCAACACACTTGCAATTTTTAGACGAGGTTCCTTAAACCTTCACAAAACACTTCCTTCTGAAATTCAACATCTTCTCCTCACACCGACATCATAGGTATGCGGAGGTATAGGGTAGACACCCCAACCAAGTTAGAATATTTTAGGTAGGAGTTTTCTATCCCGGTCGACGTTCATCTCAGGTTGGCTGGGGAGGAAGACTCTATTATGCCCAAGGACGACTCTATGCCCTTCTCAGTAATAGCCTTCGCTGAGTGTAGTCTTAGGCTTCCCCTTGACATCCTCTTTCGCGAGGTCCTCCACTATTATAAACTGAACCCAATGCAGCTAGCCATTAACTCTTACCGAGTTATCAACGGTATAATTGCCTTAGCCAAAAGAGAGAATGCTAGGGTTACCCTTGCCAACATCCAATATTGTTACACCATATGCAGCCTGAAGTCGGAAAAGGGTTATGTCTATTACCTTAAGCCGAGGTCTGTGGAATACAAACTTGTTGCTGACCTCCCTGACTCTAACAAGGGTACTGGGGACGATTACTTCATCGTCTCGGGCAACTGGGAGTTTCAACCAAATGATGACCTTCACATCTATCCCCTAAGCCGAATAGTTTTCAGAGAGAGAGATGGTAAGAGCCAAGTGCCACATTTATTTGCTTTCTAGTTTTTTCTTACTTTGATATCTCTGTATGCTCTAACCTCTGTTTACTTTTACTTTGCAGTTCTTCCTCAGTCCCCAAAGGATTTCCGCAAAAACTTCTACCCCAGTAAGGATTTGAAGAAGCTGCTAGTCCTGCCTGTTAATCAGCGCAAGGCTCATCTGCTTCTGAATTTCATCCCGACCTATAGATCGACTTTGCCTGACGTTCTCAAAAAAAACAAGAGTGTTACGACCCAAATCTGCCCCTATAGGTTTAGCATCGTAACCGGCCAGTAATCTTTGGATTACCAAAGGCCTCTTGGCATAATGACATGTAGCAGGGGTTGCGGAAGCAATTAATCAAGACATACATAGTCTATAGAGCTGTGCAAACATACATGGAGCAGATAACTTAAAACTTTTTATAACAGTAATGCAAACTTCACACATTACTTCCAGATACACATTACTAGACGTCGTGTCCAAACACAACATAGTATAAACATAGCCTAACACGATTACAAAAACAACCATGGAACTAGACTTCAATCAAAACCGCCTTGGGAGGCACAATGGTTGGCTGACAAAACTGAAGTGTAGGCCATCAACTCTGGGCATGATCTTGTGCTTGCTTACCTACATGCATAATATAAATAGTGAGCTACAGCCCAGTGAATAATAACAGAGTAAAGACTTTAATGAATGATGCCCATAACATATCTCAAATCTCATAACAGAGCAAAATCATAATCATGTCCATATTCAAATCATGTGTGGTACATCCCTTAGCACAAACATGTCTCTTGGGTCAAGCTTATCAAGTACCATGAAGGAACCTCCGGTACCGGGTAACATGTCTCATACATCAGTCATTGTATTATTTCCCCCGGGCGAGGGCCTGGGCCACGGTATTCTTTCCCCCGGGCGAGGGCCTCATGACCATAAGCCACAGTATTATGTCCCCTGGGCGAGGGCCTCGGCTAAGGATACCACAATTACGTTTCAAAGAAAATTGGACAATCATTCCTTCATACAAAACATAGCATTTCAGAAACTTATCATTTCATATCATCAGAAAATAATTAAAGTTAAACATAACTTTACAGAGTTATTACTCACAGATAATAGGCATCGTAAGTAGGCAATTTAGCTTCCTTGTGGCGCTAGACCTACATAGTTACAAAACGAACATGGTCCGGATTACACACCCATAGATGATGACTTAGCCCTTACTTGATTTGGTGTGCTTCTACTTCATTACTCTCATTATGGGGTCTTAATCATGGCCTAGGAATGCCTAGGATGGAAAGAGGATGCAAAAATGCACTTGGAAACATTTCTCAAATTTTGCTGAAAATAGGGTCCACGCTCGAGCGTGGCTTTCCCCGCTCGAGCGAACATGCAAGATGTGAAGGCTCGCTCGAGCGTGAATTTCCTTACTCGAGCGGACTGTAAACTTTGGAAAAAGTACTGGTTGCATGATTTCTATGCTCGACGCACGCTCGATCCCCGCTCGAGTATGAGACTCAGACTCTCGCTCGAGCATGAATTCCCCCGCTCAAGCGGACTGCAAAATATATGAACTTCTGGGTATATGCATTTCACGCTCCAGCGTGATTCATGCCGCTCGAGTGGAAGTGCGTGTACTCAGAGTGCACGCTCGAGCGTGGATCAAATTTCTGGAAAATCCAGATTTGATCCACAAGTTCAAATCCAACCTTCAAGCCTTCAAACTCCATTTTTTTGGGTCAAAATTTTGGAAAGCTCATAAAGACTCATAAAATAACATGTTTCAAGGATCAATTCAAGAAATCATGGCCCAAAAGTTTGCCAATTGAACAAAATTTAACATGAACTCAAGGATATTTTATGGACATGACATGCATGGACTTCCTTGGAGCCCAACACTTCAAAACATGATCAAACATGATGATTTGATGGAAAACATGGTAAACTCTCAAAATGTAAATGAGATGAGCACATGCATGAAAGTTTACTTGACAATTAAACTCAAAACATAGGAATTTATGCATGCATGCATGGAACAATTTGATTTCCTTCAATCCTAGCCCAAACCTTACATGAATTCATTTAATTATTTGGAGCCTAGCAAAAATCTAGTTCAATTACACAACCAAGAGCTTGATGCCTTACCTAGTGACTTGAACTCACAAGTGTAGACGTCCCCGAACGCCCCGGGAGGATGAGTCCCGTTCTGTTCTTTTGGGTTCATTACAGTTCGGACTCAAATTGTCACGGTTCTTAATCTTGAACCAAAGAGTCCAAATCCGGCAAATCATTTTTGAGAAAACAGATTTTTAAAAGAAGTGCCAAACATGGACTGCTTTGCCAGATACAGAGTCGCCACCTAAATATTTTTTAAATGGGAAATTTAGAAAACCCTGACTCGGTGCCGAAGGCCACTTGTCCGTCATCACCAAAGTTGTCTTGGCTCGGGAGCTTGGGTACGATCGGGGAAGGTCAGCTATGAGCACCCCCTTTCGCCCGGTCCGAAGACCGGCCTCTACTAACCATGATATCCGATTTTGAAAACCTTATGTGCTCTTATTCCGGTTATTAGCCTAGAATTACTATGTTATGCGCACAGCAAACAAGTATAGACTAGATTGCCTAATTTGGAAACAAGCATTGCATATCCGTTTGTTTTGAAAAGCGCTTTGGAATTTGCTACTCGCAAGTAGGCTAAAAACACGGATTTCAACGAGTTTTTCCAACTCAAACAATCCAACCTTCACCCACAGGCATTCAGGCAGTTTATTTCATATAAGCATTTAGCCACATGGTAAGCATACTGTCATGTTAACATTCACACGCATGCGAGATGCTAAAGCATAAATACTTACATTGCACTCCATGCCAAGACAATAAACTAGTTAGCAAACATGCGTGTCCTAGTTCATGTTAAGTGGCTAATGCAACACATGCAAAGATGCAGTTAGAGTAGGCTCGGCTAACCCTAAAATGGCATGTGAAATGCTACAATTATCACGTATTCAATTTGGAATTGAAAATACAATGCAGTTTGTATGATGTACCGAGCCCGGTGCATGTCAACAAATGCATGGATGCACGCATGCATAGCATAAGGTATGCTAATTTAAACGTGCCCTAATACTAACCATCAAAGCAGGTAAGTAAAAGGGAAGAAAGAAGTGGGGGTTGGAAGACATGCGCACCACTCACCCACACTTATTACAGATTTGCCCTCGCCCGGAGGGACCAAATAAATAATACAAATTAATTAACTACGCAAGCTAATTAAATATTACAAATTGCCTAATCAGTTAACAAACTAATTAAACCAGGAAAAGCAGTAAACCGTCTCGGGAAGAGAGCCAGATGCAGCGCATGCTCGGGTCCTGCTCGGAAGTGTACGGCCATGTATAGTCTGCCTCTATTTTCCCTGCTCTGCCTCTCTGAAGACTGCCAAAGCCTCAGGGATGCCTCTCTGGATACTGGGAATCACCACCGGCTGAGTAGAATTACCACCGGCAGTGAATTGTGGTCACCGGCACAAAATGGATCCATCGGCTGGTGATTTACTGCCGGTCGGCAATGTATACTGCCGGTCGGCAAAGAATGCCTGCAGAACCTGCAACTCACAGCAGCAGAGGACAGAACTTGCATGGCAATACAATTCAAGCAATGTATGCACCAATCATGTCCCCTATCATGTTTGTGACTCAAAGGGGCATGTGCCTCGATTCTCGGGCCACCAATCACGCATTTCCATGCATGATGGCCTAAAGAATCAAGTGTGCACTTTCATGTCAAATGAAATGCAAACCAATCAAACAAAACAAGGCCCAATTCCTATCACCAAATCAAGGAACAAGGCATGCATGCAAGATGCAATGCAACCTAGGCATGCAAGCTAAGGATGCAACATGGCATGGCAAGGCACTTATGCAAGCATACAAGCAAACATGAGGCAATGCAAACTAATGAAAAGGTGGACTTAAACATGATTTAGGCGGCTCTAAATGGGCCTAAAACAGTGGCCAAAATGCCCAACAATGAAGGCTAAACACATGCACATGTGCACATATAGTGGTCTAAAGCTTAAGCATTAAACTAGAAACTTTCAAGCACACTTAAAAGAGGCTATGATGGACAATTAGCATGCGATATTAGCTCTGAAAATTATGTCAAAATGTGGTGCCAAACCAACTCAAATGAGACAAGCATAAGCATGCAAGCATGGTCCAAGTACTTAAGGCAAGTCATGGAGGCTTGAACCAAGGTCAATTCCACCATGCCTCACAAGGCTAAGGAGGCTTAAAACAGGTCAAAAGAAGGCTTAAACAAAACCAAGGGTGCACCTAGATGGCATCTAGGTGGCTCAAATCCAAAGGCATACATAATGACCAAAACATGGAGCATACAACACAAGCTTTCAAAGCAACAATGAAGCCTCTAAGGCAAGTATGCAAACATGTTAAATGGACTGAAATTTCATGCTAAGTGGTTCCAAACCACTGAAATAATGCAAGCAATGCATGCTATACACTTATGCACTTAAGGCCAACAAGCCCAAATATACAAAGGGGCTACACAATGCATTCTAGGGTCGACCCAAACAACCTAGGACAGACCTCATACATGGCAAAACAAGCACAAAAGCTTCACAAGACTAAGCCTAAAACATGCTAGAACAAAGGCTAACAACCTAAGGCATATTAAGGCAATAACAAGGCATTACATGGTAGGTATGCAAGGCATGCATGGTGTACCAAAACTAACTTAATACAAAGTTATATCATGGCAATATAAGCATAAAATACAGCCATGGCATGATCAACAAGAGCCTAAGCTAGATGCTCCCTTAAGAGGCCAAAAAGGGTCCCTTTCAAGGACAACAAGGAGAGGGGGTGGCCCTCCCCTTTTGGAGACTTCAAGGCACCATCTCCACCACTGAAATCCCTCAAGATTTCAGTGATGAAGAGGCCCAAACACCAAAGTCTCAAAACTTGCACAAAATAGCACAAAAAGGAGCCTTACAAGGCTTAGGAGGGGGTCAAACAAACCCAAACCACAAAACACTCTTAACAAACAATCAAGAGGGCCTAAAAACAGAACTTTTTCATGTTATACACTAAACACAAAAACAGCTCTAAGATAGGTAGAAATAGGATGCAAAAATGGGGTAAAAAGGACTAGTTTCTTACCCTTGAAGCCTTTCTTCAACAATGGTGATCTTGTTGCCTCCTTAAGCTTCAATCCAGTCAAAAATAGCAAGGACAAGCCCTTAGAACCTCAGTAGCCAAAGGAAGGTGAAGCACTAGGTGTTTGTGTGCAATAATATGGACTAAAACACCTAGAACATAAAGAGAGAAAAAGAGATATAGGAGATATGTATCAACCCTAACCCTAAAACCAGAGCTTCTTTCTGTGTTTTTCTCTCCAAAATTCTCTAACCCTAATGCCAAGAGAAGAGCCCTTCTCTTATAGGCAACAAACTTGTAAAGCTTATACAACAAGCTTACAAGGAGGGCATCCCTCCATACACGTGTATGGAGGGGAACAAAATGCCACACAACTGTCCTAAAATATCTGCAAAAGCAGATGAACAGTAGTCGGCTGGCCAAAAATGTCATTTTGACAAAAATGACTGCCGACCGGCAACAAAGAGTGCCGACCGGCCACATACATTGCCGGTGGCAACAAAAACCAGCCGGTGGCTTCTAGCCACTGCCGGTGGTGTGTGGGGATGCCTCACAAGGCATTCCCTGCCCCTCCAAGGAAAACACAAGTGTTTGGTGCAAAACCAGACACAAAACGGTCGAGTTCGGAGATCCTGAGGCAGGGCGCGTAGCCGAGACCTCCGTGAACTCCAAACGAACACAAACATGGATAATCACCGAGTGTTCAAACGGTGACGTCCAAGTCTTGAGGTCGGTCAAAAATGGGGTGTCTACAACAAGGGTTGAAGTTAGAGTTCTCTAATTCTTCTTAATTTACCAACAATCCTAGAAATTCCAAGGTTTGAATCCAATTTCCTTCTCACTCTCCTCTCTTCCACGTTTGTGTATGTGTGAGGAGCTCAAATGTGACTAACCATCAAGAAAAGAGTTAAGTGGGGTCTAAATGGAGCCTTATATAGGCTTCATTAGAGTTGATTTAATAAGACTAATCAAATGGGTATTAAATTGATCCAATTTAATTGTTCTAAATCGAATTTTAATTGAACCTACTACAAAATTCTAAAAATTGTAAATAACACGTAAATCAAGTCAATTTCTGTATCGGATGCCGATAAGGCTCTCAATTCGCAAACCGAAACGAAAATAAGGACATATCTTCCTACACTGAACAGATAAAACACAAAAATAATGCAATGCACATGTAATTAACTCATGATATCTTCTTAATTACTTGTTAAGCACACTTAAACATGAATTAACGTTAATTAAGGGTCGGGATTGTTACAAAGAGCAAGTCCCCTCCATAAGCTACAACTCCACAAGCTGAATCGTCAAGGCCTGACCAAGGATCAACATTCGATCCAGCAGAACAACCATCTACCTCAGCTCCGCAACTAATCCCACATTCCCAACGCAAACGCCGACGTCGAACCGTTGCCGCCGTTGAGATGGGTTGTAAGAAGGCCGTAGCAGACGACCTTCTAGCCAACGTCCCCACTACTGTCACCGCACAACCATCATTATCCCAATCTCAGCCAAAGCCAAAGCCTAAAAGGCTGAAGAAAGCCCAACCCAAGGCAACGGTAACTCAGATCGATTCTAAGGACACCTTGCTTATCTCCAAGTTGGCCGAGGGTGAGAAGAACTCCTCTGCTGCCGAGAAGAGGCCCGCCGAGGCCACACCATCTGAATCAACCAGGTCAAAAACACCGAGGTCCGAGTCGGCAACAACCTCGGGCTCTCTGAAGTCTGATGCCCCCTGGGCTCCTCCAATTACAATTGAGGACAAGCCGGTCAGAGCTGGCGACAGCGCCGATGACATTGAAGTCGGCGTTGCCCTCTCTACCGCCTTGCTTCTTCCCAAAGATCTCAATCGCAACACCGAGATGAGCGAGTACGAAAATTTCGCTCTAATGTTACAGCATTCCGTACAAGTAAGCCCCTAAAACTTGATAATTACATTCTCTATTTCTTTTACTTAGAAAATTTTGCTAACTTTTGTTTTGTCCATTTCTTCTAGGTGATCCAGCATGGCCACTCCTTCACAATACAAGCCTTCAACATTAAGAAGGAGTTGGCAAATAAGACCAAGGAGGTTGCTGGCTTGCAGAGGGCCATTAACAAGGCTGAGGACAAAATGAAGGCCTTGATAGATCAGGCCGAGGTAGCCAAGAAAGCTCAGGATGAGGCCCAAGAAAAACCAAATGCTGTAGAGGCCATTGCCAAGGTCCTTGAGGTCGAGAAGAATGAGGCCCAAGTGAAAACTGCCGAAGCTCAGGTCGAGCTCCGACCTGCCCTGGCCACAAAAGAAGCCGAGATCAAGGCAGCTGATGAGAAGGCGTATGCCGAGGGGGCAGCCCACATCAAGGAAGATTACAAGAGACAAGTGAAGCAGGCATGCGACAAGGGTTTCACCCTTGGTTGGATGGTTGCTCTAAAGAAGTTGGCTGTCCCTGAGGACTCTCCCCTAAAAAATGCCAACAACCTCATCCTGCCATTCCCCCCTACTCCAAGCCAATCTGAGGACGAGGCTGAGTTCGAGGAGGAAGTTGAGGCCGAGAAGAAAAAAGAAGCTGCTGGGGCCAAGTCCACTACTCTGAATGAGCAAGTTGTGGACTTGTCTCAAGATGAGGAGGATGAGGTGTCCAAAGGTGCTACCCCTGAGAAGACAACATCTAACGCGCCTATCGCCGAGAAGAGCATCGACCAGACTCTTCAAGAGATCGATGCCAAGCTTGTGGCTGAGAAGGCTGCCAAGAAGTCTTCCCAACTGTCTTCTGGGGCTGAGACACAACCCACCGCCGACGCCGAGTAGTTTATTTTGACGCTTTTCCTATTTTCTATACCTTGTACTTTTTTCTTACTTTTAAAACAATGTAAGCTTTAATTTGGCCGACGTGCCACTTTTGTAGTCTGAACAATTACTCTTTAATATCAGGCCAAAGTGCCTTCTTTCCTTATCTGAATGCAGCTTTAATTTTCTTCTTTCAATGTGATTGCATGTTTGTCTTCTTTTTACTGTTTTGTATGATTCTATACTTAGAATAATTTACATGTCCTCAACGTACGCCTTAACTGTGTAATCTTCTCGGTGTGGAATACTTCAGCTATACCCACTAACAGTTTATCTCGGCTTTGACCTAACGCTTGAAAATATTTTATCATAATATTTTCACAAGTGTTATTTACAACTTGCCACTTCACTCTTTACTTATCAGGACCTCTCTCTTCTATTATTTCAACATAGCCCTGGGTTAACTTCAACTTGTAAACTTTTCTTAGAATTTCGACAAGTGTTAAACCAACTTCCTTTAACATAACCTCGGCTTAACTTCAACTTGTAAATTTTTCTTAAAATTTCAACAAGTGTTAAACCAATTTCCTTTAACATAACCTCAGCTTAACTTCAACTTGTAAATTTTTCTTAAAATTTTAACAAGTATTAAACCAACTTTAGCTTGTAAATTCTAACTCCCAAGTATCATTCTCCAGCCCTCTGCCCCCTAATGTAAACTTAAGTTCTACTTGGGTTCTTATTAAGCATGTGGCTTTGACCTTGTCGCCGAGGTTAGATTCAAACAAAGACTGGCCGAGGTTACCAACCTTGGTCTCTTTGTTAATCTGACTGACATGCACTTAGCTCCAATCTGTGTCTGATTCTGCCGATATGACAAGTTCAGGTTAATCCAATTTAGTTTAACTCTATTATATGCAAGTATAATTCTACTCTGCCATATAATAAGTCTAAGTTATTTGTTATGTTTTGCTTAGAAACATCGCCAACTTAGTTCAAATCTATTATATGCAAGTATAATTCAACTCTGTCATATAATAAGTCTAAGTTATTCGTCATGTTTCGTTTAGAAACATCGCCAACTTAGTTCAACTCTATTATATGCAAGTATAATTCAACTCTGCCATATAATAAGTCTAAGTTATTTGTCATGTTTCGCTTAGAAACATCACCAACTTAGTTAAACTCTATTATATGCAAGTATAATTCAACTCTACCATATAATAAGTCTAAGTTATTCGTCATGTTTCAATCAGAAACATCGTCAACTTAGTTCAACTCTATTATATACAAGTATAATTCAACTCTGCTATATAATAAGTCTAAGTTATTCGTCAAGTATCTGGTCAGTCATATTACACAAGTTTTTTTTTTAAAAAAAAAAATCAAGAGAAAACTTTATTATTACTTCGGCTAATAACAAAAAACTTAAAAAACAAGAAAATCTAATGATAGAAAAACTTCAGATTGCAAGTATTCCAGGGTCTTAGCAACTCTTTGCCTTCACTATCTTCAAACCGATATGTCTCATTGCCCAAGACCGAGATGATTCTATAGGGTACCTCCCAATTCAGGCCAAGCTTGCCCTCTCTAGGATCCTTCTTGTTGCCGACGACCTTTCTCAGGACGAGGTCACCAACTTGAAACTCTCGTGGGTTGACCTTCCTATTATAAGCCCTGGCAAGTTGCTGCTAGTATGCCCCCAGCTGAATTGCTGCTTTCTCCCTTCTTTCTTCTAGCAGATCCAGATCTCGGGCCAGGAATGCCTCATTGGTCCAATTTTCTACTCCCTGGGTTCTGATCCTTGGGATGTTGACCTCTAGTGGGATAACTGCTTCAGTGCCATAAGCCATGGCAATGGGGACTCCCTAGTTGATCTTCTTGGCATAGTCTGATATGCCCAGACTACATTGGGCAACTCTTCCACCCACTTTCCCTTTGTTGCTTCTAGCCTCTTCTTGATCCCATCCAAGATAACCTTATTGGAGGCTTCTTCTTGTCCATTACTCTGAGGAAAGCTTGGAGTAGAGTAATAGTTCTTGATTTTGTACTTTGCACAGAAGCTCTTGATTAGCTTACTGTCAAACTGTGTACCATTGTCAGCTATTATTGCTCTTGGGATCCCAAACCTAGTGATGATGTTCTTCCATATGAAGTTCTTCACATCCACGTCCTGAATTTTTGCAAGGGGTTCAGCTTCTACCCACTTGGTGAAGTAATCTGTTGCCACTAGCAGGTACTTCCTTTGTCCAGTTGCTTGAGGCAATTGTCCAATGAGATTCATGCCCCATTGGGCAAATGGCCAAGGGTTGGACACTGGGTTTAAGTCTGCTGCTGGTTGATGTATCAAAGATGCAAACTTTTGGCACTTCTCACACTTCTTGACATAGGTTTCAGCGTCTTTCTGCATGTAGGGCCACCAGTACCCCTGAGTAATGGCCCTATGAGCAAGTGACCTGTCCCCAACGTGGCTTCCACATACTCCTTCATGTATCTCATACAGAAAGTCTTCAACCTGTGAAGGATACACACACCTCAGAAGGGGTCCAGTAAAAGATCTTCTGTAGAGATGTCCTTCTGCTATCAAATTGAACATTGCCGACTTCAGTCTGATCTTGTACGCCTCTTTATGATCATCTGGCAGTTTCTCATCTCTAAGGAATATTATTATTACATCCATCCAACTTGGTCCCATCTCCACACACATTGCTTCACGCTCTGTGTTCAGTGGTTCTATGCTTGGACCTGACAAGTAGTTAACCATTATCGTCCTTGCCTCTCCAGGCTTCATTGCACTAGCCAGGTTGGCCAGAACATCAGCATGGCTGTTGTTATCTCGGCTAACTTGCTGTAGTCGGCAATTTTGAAATAAGGCTACCAGTCTGCCCACCTCCTTTACATAGGCCGACATCCTTTCATCTCGAGCTGCATATTCGCCTGTTGCCTGGTTGACTATAAGTTAGGAGTCACAAAAGACTATTACCTCGTCGGCTTCCATTGCTACTGCCAGTTTTAATCCTGCGATTAGTGTTTCATACTTTGCTTCATTGTTTGAGGCCTTAAACTCCAAACGAATGGATTGTTCTAGTATTTGCCCATCTGGAGATACTAGCACTACTCCTGCCCTCGCTCCTTGTCAGTTTGAATTCCTATTAACAAACAACCAGAAGAAGTCGCCGATGTAAATACTGTAGTGCCTGAGTTTCTCTTCTTTCCTTTGTTCTGCTGTCCCCGCTGGGTTTTTCCTGCTCATTGGGATGTCGTATACCTCGGCTTAACGGAGCCCGATGTATGACGGCATATCATGTGAATTCGGCCACAAAGTCGACTAAGACTTGGCCTTTGATTGCTGTCCTGAGTCTGAATTCCAGGTCATATTGGCCCAAGGCCACTGCCCATCTGGCTATTTTGCCTATCAGATCTCCCTGCTGTAACAGGGACCTCAAAGGATGTTCAGTTAACACCACAATTTTGTGGCTTGAAAGTAATGATTCAGTTTCTTGGAAGCCATTACTAAAGCCAGTGTTAACTTCTCCAAGGTAAGTATCTGGTCTCTGCATCTGCTAGGGTTTTTACTCACGTAGTAAACTGCCCTTTGCTCTCTATTTTCTTCTTTGACTACTACTGCACTCACTGCATGCTCTGAAACTGCCAAGTATAAGAACAACTCCTCTTCAGGTACTGGATTTGAGAGAACTGGATCTGTAGTCAAATACTTCTTCAAGTTGGCCAAGGCGACTTCGCACTCTTCGATCCATAAGAAGTCTGTGGCTTTCTTCACTAAACTGAAAAAAGGCTTACATTTATTAGAGCTTCTGCTTATGAATCTATTCAGGGCTGCAGCCCTTCCAGTCAACATCTGCACTTGTTTTTCTGATGTTGGGCTCTTTAGTTTTAAGATGGCTTTGATCTGATCCGGGCTTGCCTCAATGCCCTTTCTGGTTACCAAGTATCCCAAGAACTTACCAAACCCTGCTCCAAATGCGCACTTCGAGGCATTGAGTCAGAGCTGATATGTTTTAAGGATGTCAAAAACTGCCTTTAAGTCTTCCAGATGATCTTTAGGTTCCTTGGTCTTCACGACCATGTCATCTATGTATACCTCCACTGTTCTGCCAATTAGATGTCTGAACATTTTAGTCACCAATCTCTGGTAAGTTGCTCCTACATTTTTCAACCCAAAAGGCATTACTCTGTAGCAATACAGCCCTTTTAAGGTGATAAATGCAGAAGGTTAATGAGAACGAAATATGTGGGGAGACTCAGAAGGTAAAGCACTTACAGCATGTGTTCCAGATCCGTCAGAAAAGACCTAGGCCAGACGAGTGCTAGGGACTAGTGGTGTCCTTTATTGAAGACACCTAGACATGGTGCAGCATCCACATAACGATGCCTTGGTAATATCCCTCCAGATTGGAGAGTGCCAAGTGAAGCGCATCTTAGTTGACCAGGGCAGCTCTTGTGACATCATGTATGTCAGGTGTTACAAGGAGCTTGGCCTTCACCAAGATGATCTGGAGCAGTCCAATGGCCCTATGGTTGGGTTCAATGGAACACCGACGTGGCCCTTGGGAGCAGCGAGTTTGGAGGTGCAGGCTGGCACCAAGAAGATAAAAATAGAGTTCACCATAATGGACACCCCCTTCCCTTACAATGCTATCCTGGGAAGGCCATGGCTACATGCAATGGGGGCTGTTCCCTCAACATTACATCAGCTATTGTTGTTCCCAACAGAGCATGGAATAGAGGAGGTCAGAGGGGATCAGGTGCAGGCAAAGAATTGCTCCATGGCAGCAATGAAATTTACCTGCAACATACGAGAAGTAGAAACAACAGAGATCGAGGACGAGGACGTAGAAGTCCTGGAGCACGTTAGCAAAGAGCCAGCCGAGAAGAGTGAAGAAGCCCTGAAGAAAATCCTTGTCCAGCAAGGGGATGAAGAACGCTTCTTTCTCCTCGGCTCGGACTTGGCCGAGGAAGAGGAAAAAGAGCTAGAGACATTCCTGAGAGCAAACATTGAGGTGTTTGCCTGGACACCATATGAGAGGTCACTTGCCATAAACTAAATGTGGACAGGTCAGCCAAACCTATAATCCAGCGAGCAAGGAGGCCGACGTTGATGCATGTTAAGGCAGTAGAAGAGGAAGTGGGCAAACTTCTGGAGGCTAGAGCCATTCGAGAGGTAAACTACCCAACATGACTATCAAACACGGTCATCGTGAAGAAAAAGAATGGGAAGTGGAGGGTCTATGTGGACTTCACCAGCCTGAACAAGGCTTGTCCCAAAGACAGTTTCCCATTACCCAAGATTGACCAATTGGTGGATGCCACTTCAGGGCATGGAAGGATGAGCTTCCTGGATGCCTACAGGGGGTACCATCAGATAGCCATGTACCCCCCAGATGAGGAAAAGACTGCATTTATCACCCCAAAAGGGTTGTATTGCTACAGAGTAATGCCTTTTGGGTTGAAAAATGCAGGAGCAACTTACCCGAGATTGGTGACTAAGATGTTCAAACATCTAATTAGCAGAATAGTGGAGGTATACATAGATGACATGGTCGTGAAGACCAAAGAACCTAAAGATCATCTAGAAGACTTAAAGGCAGTTTTTGACATCCTTAAAACATATCGGCTCAAACTCAATGCATCGAAGTGCGCATTTGGAGCTGGGTCTGGTAAGTTCTTGGGATACTTGGTAACTAGAAGGGGCATTGAGGCAAGCCTGGATCAAATCAAAGCCATCTTAGAACTGAAGAGCCTAATATCGCAAAACAAGTGCAGTGTTAATTGGAAGGGCTGCAGCCCTAAATAGATTCATAAGCAGAAGCTCTAATAAATGTAAGCCTTTCTTCAGCTTAGTGAAGAAAGCCACTGACTTCTTATGGACTGAAGAGTGCAAAGTCGCATTGGCCGACTTGAAGAAATATTTAATTACAGCTCCAGTTCTCTCAAATCCAGTACCTGGAGAGGAGCTGTTCTTATACTTGGCAGTTTCAGAGCATGCAGTGAGTGCAGTACTTGTCAGAGAAGAAAAGGGAGAGCAAAGGGCAGTTTACTACGTGAGTAAAACCCTAGCAGATGCAGAGACCAGATACTTACCCTTGGAGAAGTTAACACTGGCTTTAGTAATGGCTTCCAAGAAGCTGAATCATTACTTTCAAGCCCACAAAATTGTGGTGTTAACTGAACATCCTTTGAGGTCCCTGTTACAGCAGGGAGATCTGACAGGCAGAATAGCCAGATGGGCAGTGGCCTTGGGCCAATATGACCTGGAATTCAGACCCAGGACAGCAATCAAAGGCCAAGTCTTAGCCGACTTTGTGGCCAAATTCACACCAGACGCCGTCATACATCGGGCTCCGTTGAGCCGAGGTATACGACGTCCAAGTGAGCAAGGAAAAACCCAGCGGGGGACAGCAGAACAAAGGAAAGAAGAGAAACTCAGGCCCTGCAGTATTTACATTGGCGACTTCTTTCGGCTGTTATTTGATGGGAGTTCAAACTGATAAGGAGCAGGGGTAGGAGTAGTGCTAGTATCTCCAGATGGGCAAATATTGGAACAATCCATTCGTTTGGGGTTTAAGGCCTTAAACAATGAAGCAGAGTATGAAGCACTAATCGCAGGATTAAAACTGGCAGTAGCAATGGAAGCCGACGAGGTAATAGTCTTTTATGACTCCCAGCTTATAGTCAACTAGGCAACAGGCGAATATGTAGCCCGAGATGAAAGGATGTCGGCCTATGTAAAGGAGGTGGGCAGACTGGTAGCCTTATTTCAAAATTGCCGACTACAGCAGGTTAGCCGAGATGACAACAGCCATGCTGATGCTCTGGCCAACCTGGCTAGTGCAATGAAGCCTGGAGAGGCAAGGACGAAAATGGTTGACTACTTGTCAGGTCCAAGCATAGAACCACTAAACACAGAGTGTGAAGCAATGTGTGTGGAGATGGGACCAAGTTGGATGGATGCAATAATAGTATTCCTTAGAGATGGGAAACTGCCAGATGACCATAAAGAGGCGCACAAGATCAGACTGAAGTCGGCAAGGTTTAGTTTGACAACAGAAGGACATCTCTACAGAAGATCTTTTACTGGACCCCTTCTGAGGTGTGTGCATCCTTCACAGGTTGAAGACTTTCTGTATGAGATACATGAAGGAGTATGTGGAAGCTACACTGGGGGCAGGTCAATTACTCATAGGGCCATTACTCAGGGGTATTGGTGGCCCTACATGCAGAAAGACGCTGAAACCTATGTCAAGAAGTGTGAGAAGTGCCAAAGGTTTGCACCTTTGATACATCAACCAGCAGCAGACTTGAACCCAGTGTCCAGCCCTTAGCCATTTGCCCAATGGGGCATGGATCTCGTTGGACAATTGCCTCAAGCAACTGAACAAAGGAACTACCTGCTGGTGGCAATAGATTACTTCACCAAGTGGATAGAAGCTGAACCCCTTGCAAAAATTCGGGACATGGATGTGAAGAACTTCATATGGAAGAACATCATCACCAGGTTTGGGATCCCAAGAGCAATAATAGCTGACAATGGTACACAGTTTGATAGTAAGCTAATCAAGAGCTTTTGTACAAAGTACAAAATCAAGAACTATTACTCTCTCCAAGCTTTCCTTAGAGTAATGGACAAGCAGAAGCCTCCAATAAGGTTATCTTGGATGGGATCAAGAAGAGGCTGGAAGCAGCAAAGGGAAAGTGGGTGGAAGAGTTGCCTAATGTACTCTGGGCATATCGGACTACGCCGAGAAGATGTACTGGGGAGTCCCCATTTGCCATGGCTTATGGCAGTGAAGTAGTTATCCCACTAGAGGTCGGCATCCTAGGTATCAGAACCCATGGAGTAGAAAATGGGACCAATAATGCATTCTTGGCCCGAGATCTGGATCTGCTAAAAGAAAGAAGAGAAAAGCAGCAATTCAGCTGGGGGCATACCAGCAGCAACTTGCCAGGGCTTATAATAGGAAGGTCAACCCACAAGAGTTTCAAGTTGGTGACCTCGTCCTGAGAAAGTTGTCGACAACAAGAAGGATCCTAGAGAGAGCAACCTTGGCTCGAATTGGGAGGGACCCTATAGAATCATCTCAGTCTTGGGCAATGGGGCATATCGGCTTGAAGACAGTGAAGGCAAAGAGTTGCCAAGACCCTGGAATACTTGTAATCTGAAGTTTTTCTATCATTAGATTTTCTTTTGTTTTTAAGTTTTTTGTTATTAGCCGAAGTAATAATAAAGTTTTCTCTTGATTTTAAAAAAAAAAAAAAACTTGTGTAGTATGACTGACCAGATACTTGACGATGTTTCTGATTGAAACATGACGAATAACTTAGACTTATTATATGGCAAAGTCGAATTATACTTACATATAATAGAGTCGAACTAAGTTGACGATGTTTCTGATTGAAACATGACGAATAACTTAGACTTATTATATGTCAGAGTTGAATTATACTTGCATATAATGGAGTTGAACTAAGTTGGCGATGTTTCTAAGCGAAACATGACGAATAACTTAGACTTATTATATGGCAGAGTTGAATTATACTTGCATATAATAGAGTTGAACTAATTTGGCGATATTTCTAAGCGAAACATGACGAATAACTTAGACTTATTATATGACAGAGTTGAATTATACTTGCATATAATAAAGTTAAACTAAGTTGGCGATGTTTCTAAGTGAAACATGACGAATAACTTAGACTTATTATATGGCAGAGTAGAATTATACTTGCATATAATAGAGTTGAACTAAGTTGGATTAACCTGAACTTGTCATATCGGCAGAATTAGACACAGATTGGAGCTAAGTGCATGTTAGTCAAATTAACAAAGAGACCAAGGTTGGTAACCTCGGCCAGTCTTTGTTTGAATCTGACCTCAGCGACAAGGTCAAAGCCACATGCTTAATGAGAACCCAAGTGGAACTTAAGTTCATATTAGGGGGCTGAGGGCTGGAGAATGATACTTGGGAGTTGGAATTTACAAGTTAAAGTTGGTTTGACATTTGTTAAAATTTTAAGAAAAATTTACAAGTTGAAGTTAAGCCGAGGTTATGTTAAAGGAAGTTGGTTTAACACTTGTCGAAATTCTAAGAAAAGTTTACAAGTTGAAGTTAACCCAGGGTTATGTTGAAATAATAGAAGACAACGGTCCTGATAAGTAAAGAGTGAAGTGGCAAGTTGTAAATAACACTTGTGAAAATATTATGATAAAATATTTTCAAGTGTTAGGTCAAAGCAGAGATAAACTGTTAGTGTGTATAGCCAAAGTATTCCACACCGAGAAGATTACATAGTTAAAGTGTACGTTGAGGACATGTAAATTATTCTAAGTATAGAATCATACAAAACAGTAAAAGGAAGACAAACATGCAATCACATTGAAAGAAGAAAATTAAAGCTGCATTCAGATAAGGAAAGAAGGCACTTTGGCCTGACATTGAAGAGTAATTGTTCAGACTACAAAGTGGCACGTCGGCCAAATTAAAGCTTACATTGTTTTAAAAGTAAGAAAAAAGTACAAGGTACAGAAAATAGGAAAAACGTTAAAATAAAATACTCGGCGTCGGCGGCAGGTTGTGTCTCGGGCCCAGAAGACAGTTGGGAAGACTTCTCGGCAGCCTTCTCAGCCGCGAGCTCGGCATCGATCTCTTGAAGTGTCTGGTTGATGCTCTTCTCGGCGATAGGCGCGTTAGATGTTGTCTTCTCAGGGGTAGCATCTTTGGAGACCTCATCCTCCTCATCCTGAGACAAGTCCACGACTTGCTCATTTAGAGTAGGGGACTTGGCCCCAGCAGCTTCTTTTTTCTTCTCGGCCTCAGCTTCCTCCTCGGACTCAGCCTCGTCCTCGGATTGGCTTGGAGTAAGGGGGAATGGCAGGATGAGGTTGCTGGCATTTTTTAGGGGAGAGTCCTCAGGGACAGCCAACTTCTTCAAAGCAGCCATCCAACCAAGGGTGAAACCCTTGTTGCATGCCTGCTTCACTTGTCTCTTGTAATCTTCCTTGACGTCGACTGCCCCCTCGGCGTACGCCTTCTCATCAGCCGCTTTGATCTCGGTTTCTTTTGTGGCCAGGGCAGCCTGGAGCTCGGCCTGGGCTTCGGCAGTTTTCACTTGGGCCTCATTCTTCTCGGCCTCAAGGACCTTGGCAATGGCCTCTGCAGCATCTGCCTTTTCCTCGTCCTCGTCCTAAGCTTTCTTGGCTGCCTCGGCCTGATCTATCAAGGCCTTCATTTTGCCCTCAGCCTTGTTAATGGCCCTCTGCAAGCCAGCAACCTCTTTGGTCTTATTTGCCAACTCCTTCTTAATGTTGAAGGCTTGCATTGCGAAGGAGTGGCCATGCTGGATCGCCTAGAGGAAATGGACATAACAAAAGTTAGCAAAATTTTCTAAGTAAAAGAAATAGAGAATGTAAAGTACCAAGTGTTAGGGGCTTACTTGTACGGAATGCTGTAACATTAGAGCGAAATTTTTGTACTCGCTCATCTCGGCGTTGCGATTGAGATCTTTGGGAAGAAGCAAGGTGGTAGAGAGGGCAGCGCTGACTTCAATGTCTTCGGCGCTGTCACCAGCTCTGACCGGCTTGTCCTCAATTATAATTGGAGGAGCCCAGGGGGCATCAGACTTTAGAGAGCCCGAGGTTGTTCCCAACCTCAGTTTTTTTGACCTGGTTGATTCGAAAGGTGCAGCCTCGGCGGGCCTCTTCTCCGCAGCAGATGAGCTCTTCTCGCCCTCGGCCAACTTGGAGATAGGCAAGGTGTCCTCAAAATCGATCTGAGTTACCGTTTCCTTGGGTTGGGCTTTCTTCAGCCTTTTAGGCTTTGGCTTTGGCTGAGATTGGGATAGTGATGGTTGTGCGGTGACAGTAGTGGGGATGTCAGCTAGAAGGTCGTCTGCTACGGCCTTCTTACGACCCATCTCAGCGGCGGCAACGGTTCGACGTCGGCATTTGCGTTGGGAAGGTGGGATTAGTTGCGGAGCCGAGATAGATGGTTGTTCTACTGGATCGGATGTTGATCCTTGGTCAGGCCTTGTGTAACAACGCCCGCGAGGGACCTCGCTACAGTTCGGACTCGATTTTGTTGCGGTTCTAAATCTCGAACCAAAGAGTCCAAATCCGGCAAATCGTTTTGAGAAAAACTGATTTTTTTGAAAGAAGTGCCAAACATGGACTGCTTTGCCAGATAACAGAGTCGCCACCTAAATATTTTTTAAATGGGAAATTTAGGAAACCCTAACTCAGTGCCAAAGGCCACGTGTCCGTCATCACCAAAGTTGGCTCGGGAACTCGGGTACGATTGGGGAAGGTCACATCGTGAGCACCCCCGCTCGCCCGGTCAAAGACCGGCCTCTACTAACCATGATATCTGTTTTTGAAAACTTTGTGAGTTCTTATTCCGATTATTAGCCTAGGATTACTATGTGATGCTCGCAGCAAACAAGTATAGACTGGGCCGTCTGAATTGGAACAAAACATTTCATGTTTGTTTGTTTGAAAATTGTGTGATGGTGCTACCCGCAGGCAGGCTAAAATGCGGATTTGCCACCCTCGGGTGGGCTTAGAAAACATGATGTTGCCACTATCTAGTGGGCTTAAAACAAACAGTCAATGCATTGTCCCAATTCAAATAACTCAACCTTCACCCACAGGCATTCAAGGCAGTTATATCACATAAGCACATAGCCTCATGGCAAGCATGCTATCATGGCAACACTCACACGCATGCAAGTATGCTAAAGCATAAAACTCACCGAGTACTCCAAGCCAAACCGAAGCTTATTAGAAATCATGCATGATCCTAAATATGCTGAAATGCCTAATGCAACACATGCAAAATGCAACTATAACAGGCTCGGCTATTCTAAAGATGGCATGTGAAATGCTACAACTATCATGTACTCAATTTGGAATTGAAATACAGATGCAGTTTGTATGATGCGCCGAGCCCGGTGCATGCAAAACAGATGAATGATGCAAACATGTTGTCATACTGTATGCTAATTGAAATATGCCCTATATCTAACCATCGTAAGCGGGTAAATAAAAGGGAGAAAGACGTGGGGTTGGAAGACATACATCACACTCACACACCCTTATTACATTTGTGCCCTCGCGCAGAGGGTCCGAATAAATAATACAGACCCAATGAAAGAATAATACAGTCCGAAATAAACAAATTCTAATTAATTGACAAATTAATTACAAAAGAAGTAAAACTGGCATGCAAGCCAGGGACTGCCTCACTTCTGATGGCTGACGTATGTTGGGCTACCTGGCGCGGAAATCCACTGGGATGCCCCAATTAGCCTCTGTTTACAGTATTTCTCGAAATGCGCGCCGAGTTCCGAAAATTTGCCGATTCTTCAATTCGCTGCAACAGAGAGCAGGAAAAGGGCATAGCAATGTATTTCACAAATATATGCATGCCTCGATCCTCGTGCCACCAATCACGCATATCGATGCATGATGGCCGAGGAGCCGATTTGCACAACTCAATATTGGGATGAATGCAGATGGATGCTATATCAAAACCTAACTCCATCATGGATAATCCGGAGTGTCGGTGAACTGGGAATTGAGACCCGTTCCGTTACTCGGAGTACGAAACGTGCCTCGTTTCCTGTGCAATATGCATGATATGCATGAAATGCAGCTAATATACAATTCTAGCATGCTCAATGCTATGAGAATGAGATGCCTCGAAATGCGTGCCCACTGGCACGCGAACCGAGGTGATGACATATAAGCATGAGATGATGTGAAATATGATGTATAATGAGACTAAAATGAAATGCCTCGAAATGCGTATCCACAGGCATGCAAACCGAGGCAAAGATGTGAAGTGCAAATCGGATAAAACCGAAGTGCCTCGAAACGCGTGCACACGGGCACGCAAACCGAGGCGATGATATGAAAATGCAAATCGAATAAAACCGAAGTGCCTCAAAATGCGTGCCCCCAGGCACGCACACCGAGGCGATGATAAAATGAGAAAATCGGATAAAACCGAAGTGCCTCAAAATGTGTGCCCACAGGCACGCACACCGGGGCGATGATAAAATGAGAAAATCGGATAAAACCGAAGTGCCTCGAAATGTGTGCCCACAGGCACGCACACCGAGGCGATGATAAAATGAGAAAATCGGATAAAACCGAAGTGCCTCGAAATGTGTGCCCACAGGCACGCACACCGAGGCGATGATAAAATGAGAAAATCGGATAAAACCGAAGTGCCTCGAAATGTGTGCCCACAGGCACGCACACCGAGGCGATGATAAAATGAGAAAATCGGATAAAACCGAAGTGCCTCGAAATGTGTGCCCACAGACACGCACACCGAGGCGATGATAAAATGAGAAAATCGGATAAAACCGAAGTGCCTCGAAATGTGTGCCCACAGACACGCACACCGAGGTGATGATAAAATGAGAAAATCGGATAAAACCGAAGTGCCTCGAAATGTGTGCCCACAGGCACGCACACCGAGGCGATGATATGAAGGCATGAAAAATGTAGATTGGGCTTACACTAACATGAGAGGGCCTCAGCCGCGCTCACATAAGATGCCGGTGACGAAAACGGAGCGCCTCGAAGTGCGCACCCACGGGCGCGCAAACCAAGGCAAGGCGGAATGACATGGGAAATGATATGCAAGCATGGCAATGGAATTTCAGCACTCACAAATGATGTAAAACAGCCCCGAAATGATACGGAATAACAACCGAAGCATACAATCATCCCGAAAATGTGAAATTAAGCCCCGAAATGGCCTACGGCCATGCTAAACATGCAAAATATGATCATGGAAGCAATAACAGTAGCAAGGCAGTCCCGAATATGGCATTTTTTCAGTAATAAACATGGCCAAAATGCAAGCACAGATATGGCAACAATAGCTCGCAAGATTAATGGCCAAAAGAGCATTATAAAGGGAGATGGTATATAGAAAATGAAAATGGACAAACTTTCTTCTAAAACATCAAAGAGGACCCAAAAATAAGCATATATGCAGAAGATGGAAACCTCTAAATCATAAGACAAACATGCCAAAAAATGGAAGGCCAAAATGGAGCCGCAAAAGGGTATAACATAAGACATGCAATCTATACATCAAATGACCAAACCTTCTTCATGAAACATGTAAAGGGGGTCAAAATAAGACCAAAACCAGTAGGGGTCGAAGTCCCAAAAACAAACACAAATAGGTCAAAAATTGGATACAAAATATGGCATACTTGATGAAATTGAAGGAACTAGTAGATATAATGGCCAAATGAAGTTGAGCTCCTCTACAATGTTGTAGAGGGGCTCAAAATAAGCAAGAAAGCAGTAGGGGTCGGAGCCCCAAAAACCAACACAAATAGGTTAATTTTAGCATGCAAAAATGTGACCATCTTGATGAATATTGAAGGAACTAGTATATACAAATACCAAATGAAGTTGAGCCCTTCTACAATGTTGTAGAGGGGCTCAAAATGAGCACAAAAGCAGTAGGGGTCGGAGCCCCAATTCTCAACCAATTAGAGTATAAAAAAGGATCAAGAAAAAGCCCCAAAAGTTGGTTTTGAATACTTACCCTTGAAGACTTGTCTTTCTTTGCTTCTTGGCTTGGATTTGTGGCTTCTCAACCTCTGAAATTCACTTCCTAGCTGCTGGAATCAAAGTTGGAATGGTGAGGCTAGGTGTTGGTGAAGAAATCAAGCAAGACTTGAAGCTTTTTTGAAGGTTTTGGCTATGGAGATTAGGGTTTTTGCTTAAGTGTTCTTGAAGACAAATCTTCTAACCTAGGCAAAGGAGCCCTTGGTTCCTTTAAATAGGCAAAACAAGGTGTAAAAGGGGAGGGCAAAGCATCCAAGCTTTCCCTCCCAAAATATCCCCCGGATTGGGGAGATATTTGGCAAAAATATCCGGACAGCTGTGCTGAGCTGGAAAGCAAGAAGCTGGCCGGCCAGGTGGTTTTCTGCAAGGTGGCCGGCCGGCCACCCCACCTGGTCGGCCAGCCACTCCCCCTGGCCGGCCGGCCATGCCCCAAAAATGAACTCAAGAATTTCTGGCCGACCACCTTCTTTTTGTGTCCTCCAAGATGTGTAGATCAATGCCCCAAGGTCGGAATCTGGCAACTCTGAAGCAGAAGTCACAACATAGAGCTTGAAGAAGAGGCTCAAAAATGAACTGTATAATTTCTGGCCGACCACCTTCTTTTTGTGTCCTCCAAGATGTGTAGAACAAGGATCCAAGATTGAAATTCGGCAACACTGAAGCAGGAGCCACAACATAGAGCTTGAAGGAGAGGCCCAAAATGAAACTCACAGTTTCTGGCTGACCAGTAGTTTTTAGGGTCCTCCCATGTCCCCTGATCACAGATATGTAGCTTTGGTTGGAAGAAAATGGGCCTAGGGTGTTCAACACTGGCCCGGAAGTGAGCAAAACGGGCGCCGGAGGAGCGAAACTGGTTATCTGGGATAATTGCTGGCCTCCTACCCTCCAGTGATCTTCCCAATGTTGAAACAGAGGTACCTGCCAAATTTGAACAAAAACTAATGAGAAATGAACGCTCGGGGCCAAAACCGAGCCATTCGGGATCCCGAAAATGGGCTGCGGGTGCCGGAAGTGATGTTCGGCAGCGAAGTGGGTATCTGCAACTCCAGTGTCCCTCGGAATGACAAAACAGAGGTTCCTGCCAAAAATCAGAGAAAACTGATACAAAATGAATGCTCGGGGCCCAAACCGCGCAATTCGGGGCCCGAAAACCGGCTATAAGCACCGAAAGTGGCATACGGCCACGAAGTGGGCATCGGGGGCCCCAGTGTGCTCTGTTATTATGAAACAGAGGTACATGCCAAGAACCGGAGAAACCTGATGCGAAATGAAAGCTCGGGGCCCAAATCACGCAGTTCGGGGTCCCGAAAACCGGCTGCCGGGCACCGGAAGTGGTGTTCGGCTGCGAAGTGGGCATCAGAGGCCCCAGGGTTCCTCGGAACTATAAAACAGTGGTGCAAGCCAAAAACCGGAGAACTCGGAGATGGTTGGGCGGTTCCGAGCCGAGGCACACGGCCTAACGGTCCCGAAAACCGGGAACCGGGCTCCGAAATGGGCAAAATGGCCTACGGCCACGAAAAGTAGCTCACGGCCACCGGGAGATAGTCTACAGGACCACTCCCTTCCCTCGGGAAAGAAAACTGAGAAAACCGAGTCTGGTTCGCAAACCGAGACAAGGTATAGAAGAGGATTCGGAAGTTCGGAGGCGGGGCGCGCGGCCGCGACTCTGAGACTTCTGAATGAGCACAGTATGCAACATCACCGAGCGCTCAATCGGCGACGTCTGAGTCTTAAGGTCGGTCAAAAATGGGGTGTCTACACCTTGACGATTCAATTTGTGGAGTTGTAGCTAATGGAGGGGACTTGCTCTTGCTTTTTTTGGGAACGTTGGGCAAAGTCGATCTGTAGGTCGGGATGAAATTCAGAAGCAGAGGAGCCTTGCACTGATTAACAGGCAGGACCAGCAGCTCCTTCAATTCCTTATTGGGGTAGAAGTTTTCGCAGAAATCCTTTGGGGCTAAGGAAGAACTGCAAAGTAAAAGCAAACAAAGGTTAGAGCATACAGAGATATCAAAGTAAGAAAAAACTAGAAAGCAAATAAAGATGGCACTTGGCTCTTACCATCTCCCTCTCTGAAAACTATTCGGCTTAGGGGATAAAGGTGAAGGTCATCATTTGGTTGAAACTCCCAGTTGCCTGAGACGATGAAGTAATCGTCCCCAACACCCTTGTTGGAGTCAGGGAGGTCGGCAACAAGTTTGTATTCCACAGACCTCGGTTTAAGGTAATAGACATAACCCTTTTTCGACTTCATGCCGCACATGGTGTAACAATATTAGATGTCGGCGAGGGTAACCCTAGCATTCTCTCTTTTGGCTAAGGCAATTATACCGTTGATAACTCGGTAAGAGTTAATGGCTAGCTGCATTGGGTTCAGTTTATAATAGTGGAGGACCTCGCGAAAGAGGATGTTAAGGGGAAGCCTAAGACCACACTTTGCGAAGGCTACTACTAGGAAGGGCATAGAGTCGTCTTTGGGCATAATGGAGTCTTCCTCCCCAGCCAACCTGAGATGAACGTCGGCCGGGATGGAAAACTCCTGCCTGAAATATTCTAACTTGGTTAGGGGGTGTCTACCTTATACCTCCACATACCCATGATGTCGGCGTGAGGGGAAGATGTTGAATTTCAGAAGGAAGTGTTTTGTGAAGGTTTGAGGAACCTCGGCTAAAAACTGCAAGTGTGCTGGGGCAAATTTTTTTTGAAAGATCTAAAGGGTTTTAGGTTCGGTTTTCCTAAAGATTAAGGTTCTACAACAAATCCCAGAACCTAAGTCTATGGAAACAAAAATTGAAGACAAGAATCTGGAAAAGGCACAGAAAACAGAAACAAGAACAATGATTCAGAATCAAGAAAAGTGATGAACTATCAAGAACACTATGACAAAGTATGTACAAGGGTACGAGGCCAAAAACAGTGGCAAAAATAAACAAGTGTGTGAGCGGTGTGTGTATTCTCAAGAATGTATTGGGCAAAAGCAAAGTCATAGGATAAACATACTCAAATACATGATTAAATTCATACGCGCAAATTTATAATCAAGAACGTGAATAGGATGGCAATGGCAATAAGCAATGTAGTAAAGTTTTTCAAAGAAAAATACAGACTGATAAAAGAAGAAATAGTGACTCACCGAAGAAAAATGAGGCTGGTGTAAAGTATGCCGGGGTCAGACGGTGGCCGTAAGCGGAGAAAAACAACAAGAACTTCGCCGGAGGAGGTGAACAGAATAGTTGCAGAGCTTGAGAGCTTGAAACAATGGAGAATTTGAGAAGGTTAGAGAGAGAGAGTTTGAACGAAAGTGATGGTGAAAAAAGTGAAAAGACGGAGAGAGAGAGAGGTGATTTTGATCAAACACAAAGAATGGCGGCAAAAACACAATTACTATGCCTAGGATGACATGCTTGTCAGACGGAGCATGCAAGTGCGATGCGACTTAATGGTACGTATTAGGTACGGCTCAGTAGGAGAAAGACGCGTGGCAGAAACGGTTGAAATACTGTGCGTGACAGCTCATACGTGTGATGAAACTCTTGGAGTCCTTGATTTAATGAAGTAAAGACCTCGGCTAGGGGACGATCTCGGCTAAATAAATTGAACAAGCTTGGTTAACTGGTTCTAAAGACAGATTACAGGTCTTGATCATATGGAGCCGACAAATTATGACCTCGGTAACAAATGATAAAGCGAGCTTAGCCGATGTGCTAAATGGAAGAAATGATATAGGTTCTATCACCTCAGGAGACTGAGGTAATAGAACCTAGGAGGCAGTTGTGGGGACATAATTTTTGAATGACAACACGTGGCCGAGGTGGCACCGAAGTGTCAGCCGAGGTAATCTCGGATAGTCCAAGGTTATCTGCGAGAATACCGGAATCCGGGATAAGCGGATTAGGGACAAGAGTCCTAGATTGGAAGAGGACTTCAGTCTAGATAAAGATAAGACTCATAGAGAGTTTATCTCAATCTAACTGAGAGTCCAAGATTAGCATTGAGATAGAATCCATTAGAGCTAGGCTTCTACTAGGATTAGGTAAGTGTTGGCTATAAAAGAGAGGCACCCTTATGGGTCTAAGGTACGCTTTTTGTATTCTGAACAGTGAGTTAAGCACGTTTGCTATCTTTGAGAGATAACTGACTTGATCGTCGGAGTGCCCCCGAGTGGACGAACCACCACCGGAATCTCTTCTTTCTGTGACAGGTCGTTCGGGCTTAATCTATTCTGCCGGTGCTCTCCAGCTGAGTACCAGTTTGGCAGTGTGGTCAGAAATCAACTCACACATAGCACACCTAGATGCATAACAGATGTATGCACAAAAGACATTAATCTTGAGATAAAGTATACAAATACATTTTATTCTTTTGTTAGTTATAAAGAACATGTTTTTTCCTAATAGATGTGTCAGTTGAAAATGGAGCGAGGATTTTGTCCACTAGAAACAGCGTGTAGTAACATACATGATAAGGTTGACCTCACCGAGGGAAGATGTCCCTTTTATTGGTGCAGAAGGCACTGTTACTACCCTCTGTCATTTCCTCTATAGAGCCAACCCTATGCCTCTCCCGCTGCACTTTATACTCCAAATAGGGCACGACATTGGAGGAGACTTGACACCCCGCCTACACCAGAGCAACTCCTCGAAGCACCACCAACACCATTGGAGCTCTCCGACATACCACCACAGCTCATTGACACACCATCAGCACCATTGGAGTTCCCCGATGCACCGACATAGCTCCCCAACGCACCAACATCGCAACTCCCCGACGGATTACAGCAGTGTAAACACCCTATTTTTGACCGTCCTCAAGACTTGGGCGTCATCGTTTGAATACTCAATGATTATCCATGTTTGTTTTCGTTTTGAACGCCCGAAGTTCTTGGCGGAGTGCCTTGCCTTCGAACCTTTGAAACTTGTCTGTTTTGTGCTTGATTGTGGACCAAGGTTTGTTGCTTTGAATCTGGGGAAGATGATGGCTTGTCGGCCATCCCCAGTGTACATCGGCCATGGCTTGTGCCTACTGGCCATTAGTGGTGGCCGATCGGCCACATTGATGGCCGATCAGCTACATGTGTGGCCGGTCGGCCACTGCTGATGGCCGACGACCATTTTTCTTCTTTTTCAGATATTTTATGTGCCAGCTGTACCAGTTGTTGGTCACTAAAGCCATCCTCCATACACGTGTATGGAGGGATAGAAACAAGCTTTTGGCTTGTTTTTCTATATAAGGGGAGGCCTCTCCCCCATTTTAGGGGTTACAAAGTTTCAGAGCTGAAATTTCTCTCTCTCTCTCTCTCTCTATATATATATATATATATATATTGTGCTTGAAAGTGAGTTTTCTTCACAATTTTGCATACAACCCCTTGATCCAAACATCCCTATCTTGGAGCTGAGGTTCCTTAAGGCTTGTTTGGAGTTTCTAAAGCTGGTTTTGGCTCAGAAAAAGACTTGTTTTGCTGCTGTGCTTCAAGGGTAAGGCCTTGTCCCTTTTAAGCCTTGCTTTAACTAAGTGTCTTGCCTTCTCTTTAAGCTATTTTGACCTGGTTTTTCAACCATAAAAAACTCTGATTTTGAGGTTTTAAAATAGTGGTTTAAGCCTTGTTTAGTTAGGGGGTGTTTCCCCTCCTTTGCCCTTTGGCTTGTAAAGCCTTTTGGCCTTCTTTTAAGAGCTTTTGGGTCCATCTTCTGGGCCTTAAAGCCACTCAATTCTAGAGGAATTTCAGTGGTAGAAATTTTGTTTTGAGGTCCAAAATGGGAGGGGATAGCCTCCCCTCCTTGTCTCTCTATGCCATGCCTTGTTAGCATTACAAAGTAGCATGTTTTTATAGCTTATGTTAGCTTATTTCAAGCATGTTTTTGGCTATATTTTAACGTGTTTAAACTCTGTTTTTGACTGGTTTAGTCACTTGTTGCTTGCATCTTGCACTTGTAGTGTAATTTTGCTTACTAGCCTA
Organism: Camellia japonica; assembly: GCA_030407325.1. Lineage (NCBI taxonomy): Eukaryota > Viridiplantae > Streptophyta > Magnoliopsida > Ericales > Theaceae > Camellia > Camellia japonica. The sequence goes on from JAPPVO010000059.1 coordinate 30,624,327, forward strand.
GTGTACTTGGTGATTTAGCCTATCATTCTAGCTTATGTTAGTTCTATCTCAGCATGTTTCAGCCATTATTTTAGCATGCTTTAACTCTATTTTGAGTGGTTTTGATCATATGGCTCATGCTTTGTATGGTTGTAGTGTAAATGGCCTATACTAGCTTTGTGTTTTAGGCCCTCTAGCATGTTCCATGTGTGATGTTTGCATGTTTTGGCATCATTTAGCATGTGATTTCAGAGCATATTCCTCTGTCACACTCTCACATATATCACTCTTTCATTGTGTTTGAGAGTTGTGCCTTTGCCTTGTTTATGAGCCAATACATGAGCACGTTTTTTTCTTGCTTTTCATGCTACCATCCCAGCCCATTTTAGCCACTGTTTTGGCATGTTTGAGCTCTGTCTAGAGCTAGTTTAGTCCTTTGTGCTTGATAGTGCATGCCTCTAGTGTTGTGTCCTTCACTAGTTTCAATGTTTTGGCTCTTAACATGTTGTATATGAGTTGTTTGCATGTTATAGTCTTATTTGTCATGCCATTTCAACACTAAAAACATCTGCAACCTCCCCAATTTCTTCATTTTTCAAATTGTTTTGAGGGTTGTTGGCCTTAAGGTTGTGTTTAAGCATGAGGTAGGGTTTGTGCTCAAATGGCTTTAACCCTCTTTTTGAGGGTTCTTACTAGTCAAAGGCATAATCCCTCTCATGTCTTAAACCACCCTTTTGGTTGACCCCTCTCATTGGAGGACTTCCACATTGGACTAATCGGTTAAAGGACTAATCGGTAATGTAAAATGTGTAACTAAAATGAACTAAGTAAAACTTGAGCAAGATAAACATGTTTGTTACATTGCATGTGTTTGGATCGGACGTTAATCCAAACACGAGAAGTGTGGGACGTTTCATACTTGAAGTGATGAAACGTGTCATATTTCTTGGTCGCCGTCACCCTTGATCATGCATGATAGGGTGGTGGCCATTTGTGTCTTATGTGTGCATTCATTAAGCTTGTACAAGCTTGGTTTTTGGGCCATTATGCATTGAGATGCTTGATTGGTGGCTTGAGAGCCAAGTGCCGCACTCTTTTGAGCTTGAGAAATGATAAGGAAGGTGGTAGTATACACATTTCCTTGCAAATACACTGCCATGCCGCTATTTGCTCTCTGTTGCAGCAAAAGGAATAATTTCAGGGAAGCAGTGGCCGACCGGCCACATGTACCAGCCGATCGGCCACCAAAGCCAGCCGACCGACCATCAGTAGTGGTCGATGGCCACCATTTCTAGCCGATCAGCCCTCAGCATGTTCTTGAGATTAAACAGAAGCAGTCTGGAAGTTGGCATAATTTTCAGAGGTCTAAAGATGTGCAAACAGAGGCATTTAGAGGCAAGGCGGTGGATTTTCGGGAGGACGCAACCGAGCATGCATGCCTTCCTCGCTCACGAGGCCATTTTTATCGCTTTATTAGCTAGTTGTAGTTAATTACATGTGCTGTAATTAATTTAGCTTAGTTCATTTTGTAATATTCTAATTAGCTTAGTGTAGCTAGTTATTCAATTGTGTTGTAATTAATTAGCTAGAATTGCTATTTAGTTGGTGTGTAATAGGTAGCTTAGCTTAGCATAGCTAGTTAGCTTATTTATTCGGACCCTCCTTCGCGAGGGCACAATGTTGTAATAAGGGTGCGTGCGTGTGTGCATGTCTTCCAACCCCACGTCTTTCTCCCTTTTATTTACCCGCTTTCGGTGGTTAGATTAGGGCACGTTTTGATTAGCATACCTTATGCTTGCATGCGTGCATCATTCATTTGTCTTGCATGCACCGGGCTTGGTGCATCATTCAAACTGCATCGTATTTCAATACTTATTTGAATACGTGTTTCAAAGCATGTTATCAAATTGCTGCATTCATATGCCATCTTAGATAGCCGAGCCTATTAATTGCATATTGCATGTGTTGCATTAGGCATTGTTAACATAGTTAGGATCATGCATTGATTTCTAACTAGTTTTTGTTTTGGCTCGGAGTACACTGTAAGTTTTACGCTTTAGCATACTTGCATGAGTGTGAGTGTTGCCATGATAGCATGCTTGCCGTGAGGCTATTTGCTTATGTGATTAATTGCATGAATGCCTGTGGATGAAGGCTTGATTATTTGAATTGGGACAATTCAACAAATGTGAGTTTTAAGCCCACTTTGCGAAGTGGCAAATCATGTTTTAAGCCCACTTGTTTGGTGGCAAATCAGTGCTTTAGCCCACTGGAGGGTGGCACTTTTAAACCATTTTCGAAAAACAAACATGAGTTGCTTTGTTCCAATTCTTGCGATTTAGTCTATACTTATATGTTATGCGCATCACATAGTAAAGTTAGCAAATAACCAGAATAAGAACACATGTGTTTATAAAACAACATATCATGCTTAATAGAGGCCGATCCTTTGATCGAGCGAGCGAGCGGGGATGCTCATTTCAGGACCTTCCCCTCTCGTACCTAAGTTCCCAAACCGAGGCAACTTTGGTGATGATAGACACGTGGCCTTTGGCAAGAGTCAGGGTTTCCTAAATTTTTCAAAACAAAATATTTAGGTAACGACTCTGTAATCTGGAAAAGCAGTCCATGTTTGGCGCTTTTTCATTTAAAATTGATTTTTCAAAACCAATTGTCAGATTTGGACTCTTTGGTGTTTATCAGTCTTACATTGCACTTTGTGAGATTAGATTTAGAACCGTAACAGAAGTCCGAACTGTAGGAGGACCAATTCGCGTCTTCTCCGAAAGGAGGGCGCGCGAAGAAAGTCGAGTCCACAAGTAGCTGCACTAGTCTCTTTATAGTGTATTTTAGATATATTAACATATAGCGTCTCTATAGTATATTTTGTATTTGGACCTACTGACATATAGCGTCTCTATATTTTGGATATATTGACCTATAGTTACTATATTTTGGATATGATACATATATTTTGCATTTTTTGAGATATACACAGTTTATTGTCATGTTTTTTTATTTTTAATTTTTTGAATATTTCGAGATATACACAGTTTTTTACCAATGCGAAGCATCCCCAACGATGTGCAAACCAAAACAAATCAAAGCAAAGGACCAAAGGGAAAAACCAAGATAGAAGAAAGGAGGAATTGGAACTTGAGGTTGACATTCAACCTCTATTGTTGGTCATAGAGAAGTATTAAATTTTCAATGAAACAAAACTTAGAAGCATTACTTGAAAGCTACTGTAAGTACATGTGAAGAACTATTTTTTCAGAGAATTAAGAGTTCTTATCATAATGCAAATTGATTTATGATTATGAAATTAATACAAACATTAAATTGTAAAATATATTAAATGAATTTATATTGTCTCATTGATAAATTATTGGGCAAATGACTATTAAATGGTGTGGGAATATTTGTCTCAAGATTGAGTTTCCAAGCCTATTCAGACTCTCAATTGATAAGGAGGGTACACTCTTCAGCTTTTATGAAAGGAAATCCATCCCAAATGATTGGAATTTGCTCTATAGAAAATCTTTGTATGCTTGGGAATTGGTTAAAGATACAAGATTGGCTGCTATTTTATCCTTTGCCCCTCCTCTGAATCAAGTGGATGCTAATAGCTCTGTGTGGTCTGGTGCATCCTCCATGGGCTTTGTTGTGTCAGTATTGTACTCTTTGTGTGATTCTTTACTAGGGCCCCATTTCAGATTGAGCAAGTTTGTTTGGAACAATGCCCTTTCACCTAAAGTCCACTTCTTTGGTTAGTTAGCTTGGAAAAACAAAATCAAAATAGCTGAGTTTATGCTAAAAATTGGTATTCTTGACATTAATGACTCCATTCTCTGCCCTTTTTGCAAATCTGGGTCTAAATCTGCCAACCATGTTTTTCTCCATTGCACATTTTCTTGGAGCATTTGGTCAGATATAATGCATTGGTGGGGGCTGCAGTGGATCATACTAGGTTTTGTGAGAATCTGTTTAACTAGTGAATTGGAGGGAGTTTCAAGAAGTTGGAATTAAGAATATGGAGAGCTATTCCTCTTGTTATCCTTTGGTCACTTTGGAAATATAAGAATGAATGAGTCTTTAATAATGTCCGACCCAACTCCTCTAACTTGTGTGAACTCATCAAAGCATCGATCAAGGAGTTCCCTTTTTCAGTTAATGACATTGTTTTCAACTGGACGCAGATTAGAGTTAATAGTTGAGGTCTGAGGTGTCTTTCAGATGGAAGTAAACTATCTGCTGTAGCACCTCATTTTATCGTTTTCTTGTCTTGTTCTGCTTTTGTTGGTGTCTTACCAACTTGGTGGTGTGCTAGTATATGATTGGGCTCTCTCTCTCTAGTGCCAACCCTAGTTGGGATTAGTTTAATTGCTATAATACTCTTTGCACCATCCTCCTTTATTGATTGTATCTCTTGTTTTGACATTCAATTATCAATAAAGTTTTTTACTAATTAAAAAAAAAGAAGTGGTGTTTGAAAAAAAAAATACAAATAAATGATAAATATTAATAATTAAAATTATTTTTTTTATTAATTTGTAATAATTTTTTGAAATTATTACTTAATGTACATTTGCAGTGCAATCAGTAGTTCTTTTGTTGTGAGGCTACCACGTCAAAAGTGAACAGCTGGAACCTTACAAAACGATGTCGTTTTATTGTTTTTTTTCCTACTCTTCTGTGTCAAATTCAATCACGTCTCTCTCTCTCATCTCTTTCAAAATTGAATTTGGTTTAGAACTCAAGAAGGAAGATGTAATAACTCCGACATCTGATTAACGTTAATCCATGATTTGATACGCCTAATAAGTAATTAAGATGAAATCCTGAGTTAATTAATTGTGCATTGTATTATTTGTGTTTATATTTGTCTAATGTAGAAATATCTATTTGTGTTTTTGTTTTGATTTATAAATTGAAGGCTTTATCGGCAACCGAATACGAAATTGACTTGGTATATGTGTTTTTTGCAATTTTTATAACATTATGATAGGTTCAATTGAAATTCAATTCGGAATGATTAAATTAGAATAAAATAACCCCACTTAATTATCTTTGACTCAAACTAATTAAGCTTCATTAGTTGAGCTTATATAAGGCACAAGTGAGCTCTTGATTACACTTTACACACTCATTTCCTCATCCCTTGAGTCTACAAATGTGTGAAGAAGGAGAGAGACATAGAGAGACCAAGAGGATTGAAATCAAACAAGGGAATTACTAGTCATCTAGAGGAAATTGACTTGAAGGCTCAAAGATAGAACAACCTAGAGCTCATTTGAGGGTCTTAGGTGAGTGTTTGATTCCTAATTTTTGCATTTAAATTGTTAATGAAGAGAATTCAAGAAGTTTTGGTGATTAAGTAAGAGAATTGAGCTTTAATGAATGAATTTCATGTATGCATGCATATATCATAGCATTTTTGAGTTGATTCTTAAGAATTTCCACATGCATATCCATATCTTGGTTTTGTTTAAGGAATTCAACAAGTTTTTGATCTAAACATCTCATTTACTCATGATTTGGAAACTTGGAGCTTAAATCACTCCATGCATGTCATATTCATGTTATGTTCTTACAATTCAAGCTTGAGTTTATATAATTAACATGCTTATGGGCCTTGATTTTCCAAAATGATCTTGAATTCACAATGTTTTACAAGTTTACATATGTTTTCTCAAGTTTTGGGGCCCAAAGGTTGAGTTTATTGGCTTTGAATTCAAGTTTGGAGCTTGGGAGTGCAATCTGGAAATTCCAGATTCTGCACTTCCGCTCGAGCGGCATAATCTGCTCTCGAGCAGCCACTCTGTGATCTTAAACTTCCGCTCGAGCGATCTGAAGTCCGCTCGAGCGTGAAATGCATGCTCCCAAAAGTTTGTGCGTTTTGCAGACCGCTCGAGTGACAAGAGTTGCGCTCGAGCGAAGGAATGAGTTTCACGCTCAAGCGTAAGTTGAACGGCCATCGAGCGGAGTTTTCACATAACCAATACTTTTTCAAAGTTTACAGACTGCTCGAGCGAGGGAAGTTGCGCTTGAGCGTCCCCTCACATGTTTGCATGTTTGCTTGAGCGAGGGAAGTTGCGCTCGAAGGGGACCCTGGTTTCCAGCATTTTTTACGAAGTGTTTTCAAATGCATTTTTGCATCCTTAAGACACAATAATGAGGATAAGAGTAGAAACACACCAAGATAAGAAAGAACCAAGTTAATGTTTTTGGGTGTGTAATTCAATACGTGTTCGTTCTGTATCTGTGTAGGTCACGCGCCACAAGATATCTGAATTGCCTACTCTATTCATTTACTTGGAGCCATCGGTCATTTGTGAGTAATAACTTAGTAAAGCTATGTTCAAGTTAAATTATTTTCTGTATATGGAATAAGATCTGTTCTATGAAATGCTATGTTTTATACTATGAATGATTGTCCAACTCTGATAAATATTTGTGGCATTTATGCTATGATTCAAGTATGCTATCTATACCCGGACCGGAGGTTCCTTATGGAACTGACAAGTTATCTATACCCGATTGGAGGTTCCTCTATGGAACTGACAAGTTATCCGTTCCCAGTCCGGAGGTTCCTTTATGGAACTGACAACTATGATCTATGATGCTCTGTAAATGATCTGTTAACGCTAACGGATGCACTAAAGACCATTGAGCATGAACTTTGATTTCTGTATAAGCTCTGAACAAGAATACGAATATGAATTTGTTTTCGGTATGAACTCTAGTTTTTGAATTGGTTTTGGGACATTATTCATTTAACTTTTTACTCTATTATTATTCACTGGGCTCCCGCTCACTATTTATTTATTATGTATGTAGGTAAGCAGGCTCGTGACCAAGCTTAAGATGATGCCTGAAGAATTTTGTGTTTGTCAGCCACCTTTTGTGCCTCCCGAGGAGGTTCCGGATTAAGTCAAGTCTTGTGGCTATGTTTTGTGAATGTTTAAGACTTTATTTCTTTTGATTTACGAACAAAGTTTTTGTTTAAATGTACAAGGGGTGATGTATAAATATTGTACTTTCATGACGTCACATGTATGCTTATAAAATCAAGATTATCTGTCCTATGTATGTCTGCATAGCTCGATGGACTATGTATAATTGTATAAATCTGCTTCCTCAGCCCCTAATCATGTGTTGTTCCGTTTAGAGGCATTAGGTAATCCAAGGATTACTGGCCGGTTACAACGCTAAACCTATAGAGACGTGTTTGGGTCGTGACAAAAGAGGAGCTATTAAACTCCATATATTAAAAATCATTTTTGCTTAGTTTTTAAAAAATTGAAAAATAGGCATACAATCAAATGAAAAAAGAAAAAAAGGAGCTGTTGAACTTCATATGTTAACAATCATGGGTTTTTGCTCAGTTTAAAAAATATACATATAATCAAATGAAAAAAAAAAAAAAAGAGAAGGTAAATTACACTTACACTCATGAGATTTAAGTTTAAGACATATCATTTCCTGACGATTGGGAAATTATACTAATCCTCTGTCATTGTAATTGTTTAGACAAAATGAAAATATTGAACTCATGTACTATATTTTACTTCCTCTGTGTTTTTTTTTTTTTTTCCCTTTCCTTCGTTTTACTTTTTTTTAAAAAAAATATAATTTTCTCTATTTTTTTTATTAGGAGTTGTTGCATTTTATATAAGTAGGGAGGTTTGTAAAATGAGACTATTAACTACGGGGGTAAGAATATAATTTCAAAAATGTTAAGAGGTGGAATGTAATTGAATCAAACATCAAGATGTGTCAGTGTAATTTGTGTGTTTTCTTATGTAACTCAAGAAACTATAGCTATGACTGTAAACGAGTTGAGCTAGGTTGAATTGTATAATGTGTTTAGGTTTAATTTGTTTATTTATTTATTTTGTTGATTTCAAATGATTAAAGCCAATTACGAATTAAATTCGAGTATTTTTTATATAGTTTTATAGTTTATATAAACTTTTTGAAGTGAGTTTGAGATGTGCTTATAAAATTTATTAAATTTTGAAATATATTTAAACTCGATGGATTAATTTTATGTAGCAACGGTTTGGAGGTCACAAACGTTCGAAACCGTGAACTTGTTTAACCTTTGACACGCACTTGAATTTCATAACCGACTTCACAGACATTCTCATGAGTAATTTTATAATGAATAATACTTTAGACCCCCTCAAAAGGGGCACCCCCTCACCCCCTTTGACATGTGTCAGGGGGTGATTGGATGTGCAGGAAAAAAAAAAAAAGAAAAAGAAAAAGCAACCAATGAGAGTGAGAGGGGGTGAAAGGGGGTGATGGGAAAAGGGGGTCTCTATCATTGTTGTTTTATAATAATCTTCTCTGAAAAATCCGTCGTCACTCTCTCTCTCTCTCTATTTTTTTCTATAGATAGGATCACTCACGTAAACGACGGCGCATCTGTTCCTAAATCCATCGACGACTTCGCCAACACCGGAATCGAAGCATACCTCGAAGAAAAATCACAGTAGATCCGATCCTCATCATCGTCGAAGTTGAGCGAATAACTCAGCGGATCGTATTTGAATTTCCCGCTCTTCATGCCCGTTGTTCTTGTTAAATCGCCGAATAAACGTCTTCCATCTCGGCCCAGCAACGATCTCCGACCACTCCCCTCGTCTTCTTAAACGGATTCAAATTCAAATTCAAATTCAAACCCTTGTACCACCAGCTCTGTTTTCTCTCCGATGGCGCGTTCGTGATTCGCTCCCATTTGGATCTCGAGAAAATCATACAGTGACAAAACCCTCTCTGGGTGGTGGTTTCCGGCGTCGATGCCATTGTTGAAAATTAGAAATTTTTGCTTCTCTCTGCAAACCCTAACCCTAATTTTTGTTCTTGTTCTCTCTATGTCTCTGGTTTGTTTGATTATATTGGGGGTGATTGGGAGAGTGACAGAAGGTAATTCTGTTTATGAGTGTGAAACAGCTCTATGCCACTGGTGTGAGGCATTATCGATATTGATATAGATATAGTGATTGAAGCTGTGTTGTGGGTTTTTAGGGTCTTTTTATTGGACGGATTGAATAAGGAGGGATTAGAATCTATCGGACTTGAATTTTGGGACTGTGAATTTTTTAAATTATTTGATTGGATTAGATATGTATTTCGTCTTTGTTTTTTCATGAGATTAGATGTTTGGAAATGACTATTTTTAGTGAATCTAATGTTTGGTTGGACGGACTAGATAGGATAAACGAATAAAAGACTATTTTACATTTTTTAAATTGTTTACTAGTAATAACAATATTAAACATATATTTAATATTTTAATTATTTTTAGGGAGCTTTTTCAGTAAATCCATTATCTAAGAGCGTTGTTCCATAAAACCCATAGTTTTTATAATATTCCATTAGGTCCATTTCATACAGAAAGACCAAAAAATCCTTGAACAAAACACGCGCCTCTCTCTCTCTCTCTTTGAATCTAATAACCGTCTCTCTTCCCCTCTCTATTCTTGCGCAGCAAAACACGCACAGTACCTCTACAGTTTAGAAATCGAAATCCATATTCCACATTGCCTCAACTCCCACAAAACTGTATTCCTTCCATCGTAGCATCGGCGCATCGTCTCATCATCTTCTCCATCGTCCGTACGCCGAGAAGACTATCTTCGTTTGTAGACACCCCATTTTTGACCGACCTTAAGACTCAGACGTCACCGATTGAGCGCTCGGTGATATTGCATATTGTGCTCGTGCGGAAGTTTCAGAGTCTCGGCTGCGAGCCTTGCCTGCGGACTTTCGGGCTCTTTCGTGTCTTGCCTCGGTTTGCGAACCAGGCTCCGTTTTCTCTGTTTTCTCTTTCCGAAGGGAGGGAGAGGTCTCGTAGATCATTTCTCAGTGGCCGTAGGCTACGTTTCGTGGTCGTAGGCCATTTTTCCCGTTTGGAGCCCGGTTTCTGGTTTTTCGGAGCCGACGGCCGTGTGCCTCGGTTCGGGACCGCTTAACCACCTCCGTTTGCTCCGGTTTTTGGTATACACCTCCATCCTCCATTACAACACTTTGAGGCTGTTTTCCAGAGGCTAGGAGCTCCTCTTCTTGGTCCAAAAGCTGCTGGTTCATTGGTCTTCAAGGGTAAGCTTCTTTCCCCTCCTTTTTGTTCCTATCTTGCTCTATATCTAAGCCTTGCTTGAAAGCATTGTTGGGCTCTGACCCAAACTATAAATAGTCATATTTTGAGCTCCTTTTCATGTTTGATTAAGGATCTTTTGCTGTTTGAGGTCTCCTACTATCACTTGCCTCTTTAACTCTCTTTTAGGCCTATTTTTGCATGGTATTTTAGGCTTACTTGTGAGCGGTTTCGGACTTGGTCATAAACTATAAAGTGTCTTGTTTTGAACCCCTCTTTAACTTTGTTGAAGGGCTCTCTTCAGTTTGAGGCCAGCAGCTACCACTTGCTTCTTTATCTCTCTTTTAGGCCTATTTTGGGGGGAAATTTGAATTTCAATTTCCCCCCCTTTTTCCTCCACTCTTTTGCCTATAAAACTAGACGCTCCAGCTGCATTTTAGGGGTTAAAAAAAGTTTTGTTTGGGAGTCTTGCATTAAAGCTCCCTCTCTCTCTCTCTTCAAGCATCAAAACCTCTCAAGTCCTACACCATTTTACACTACAACTCATAGCATCACACCTCCAACATCCATTCCAGTAACTTGAGGCTGTCTTCCAGAGGTCAAGAGCTCCCAAACCTGGTCCAAAAGTTGTTGAAGCTTGGTTCTACAAGGGTGAGTCCCATTTTCCCTCTTTTGAGCCTATTTTTGCATGCTTTCTTAGCTCTTTGTGCTTACATTTTCAGACTCCGACCCTAACTGAAAATAGTCATGTTTTGAGGTCTTTTTCATGTTTGATTAAGGGTTCTTCCCTGTTTGAGGCTTCATACTACTACTTTCCTCTTTAGCTCTCATTTATGTCTCTTTCTTGTATAGTATTTTAGACCTATTTTTAAACTGTTTTGAGCTTGGTCATAAACTGAAAAGAGGCTTGTTTTGAGCCATTCTTCAACATTGTTGAAGGGCTCTTCACTGTTTGAGGCTTCCATCTGTCACTTGCCTCTTTATCTCTCTTTTGGCCCTATTTTTGCATGCTTTTTTAGCTCCTTGTGCTTGTATTTTTGGGCTCTGGTCCGAACTGTAAATAGTCATATTTTGACCCACTCTTCATGTTTGATCAAGGGTCTTTCACTGTTTGAGGCTTCCTTTTTGCTCTTTGTGTTAAAGCTCTCTTTTATGCCTTATTTTGTATAGTATTTTAAGCTTGCTTGTGCACTGTTTTGGGCTTGGTCATAAACTGTAAAATATCATGTTTTGGGCCCTTCTTCAACATTGTTGAAGGGCCCTCCTCTCTTTGAGGCCAGAAACCATCACTTGCTTCTTTGTCCCTCTTTTGGCCTTTTTTTTGCATAATGTTTTAGGCCTGCTTGTGTTTATTTTCGTGGCTTGATGTAAACTATGAAGTGCTTCATTTTGATCCCCTCTTTAACTTTGTTGAAGGGCTCTTTGCCATTTAGGGCCAGCAGCTGTTACTTGCTTCTTTATCTCTCTTTCAAGGCCATTTTTGCATGTTAGCTTAGCCCTACTTGTGTTCACCTTTTGGCCTTTCTTAAAACTGGAAATATGCTTGTTTTGGGACTTTCTTGATTCTGTCTTCATACTTCATGTTCAAATAATGCATGCTTTGTATAGCTATAAGTCATTCCATGCGCCTAGTTTCGAGTTTCGAGTTTCATTTCATACATCGGGTGCCATGTTTCCATGTTTCGGGGCTGTTTTGCATCATATTTTAGCGCTGAAATTTTCATGCTAGTATGCCATATTCCATGCCTTGCCATGATTTGTTAGAGTGGCATTTGGTGCCTTAGGGTTGGTCCTCGGTTTGCGTACACGTGTGCACGCATCTCGAGTGTCTCATTTTCATCTAATGGCCTCTTATGTGATTGTGGCTGAGGTCCACTCATGTTGGTGTAAGCCCATTATGCATTGTGTATGCCATTTCATTCCATAGCATTGTGTATGCTAGGTTGTATGTTAGCGCATTGTGTATGTCATGTTACCTCGTGCATCGTGTATGCCATTTCATAACATTGTGCATGTTAGGTTGTATCTTAGTTGCATCCATTCATGTCATGCATATTGCATTGCGTTTGGGATAGGAGTTAGCCCGAGCATGGGAAACGAGGTACGTTTCGTACTCCGAGTGACGGAACGTGTCTCAATTCCCCAGTCACCGACACTCCGGATTGTCCATGATGGAGTTAGGTCTTAGTTGTATTCTTATATGCATTCATTCCATATTGAGTTATGCAATTCGACTCCTCGGCCATTATGCATCGAGATGCGTGATTGGTGGCACGAGGATCGAGGCATACATACATGTGTGAAAATACTTTGCCATGCCCCTCTGCTGCTCTCTGTTGCAGCAAATCAAGAATCAACAGCCTTCCAGAGCTTGGCGCGCTTTCCAAGAAACAATTGCAAACAGAGGCTAATTGGGGCATCGCGGTGGATTTCCGCGCAAGGCAACCCGAGCATGCATCAGTCATCATCCGGATCAGAGTCGAGGCAGTCCCTAGCTTGCATGCTAGTTTACCGCTTTCCTAGATTAATTTGTTAATTAATTAGGATTTTGTACATATTTGGACTGTATTATTTATTGGGACTGTATTATTTATTTGGGACTGTACTATTTATTCGGACCTTCTGCGCGAGAGCATAATTGTAATAAGTGTGCGTGAGTGTGATGTATGTCCTCCAACCCCACGTCTTTTTTCCCTTTTATTTATCAGCTTATGATGGTTAGATTAGGCCATGTTTCAATTAGCATACAGTATGATAGCATGTTTGCATTCATTCATCTGTTTTGCATGCACCAGGCTCGGCGCATCATACTAACTGCATTTGTATTTCAATTCCAAGTTGAATACATGTTAGCTGTAGCATTTCATATGCCATGTTTAGAATAGCCGAGCCTGCTATAGTTGCATTTTTGCATGTGTTGCATTAGGCATTTCTGTATAGTTAGGATCATGTATGATTTCTAATTAGCTTCTGTTTTGGCTTGGAGTACTCGGTGAGTTTTACGCTTTAGCATCCTTGCATGCGTGTGAGTGACTGCCATGATAGCATACTTACCATGAGGCTATTCGCTTATGTGATATAACTGTCTGAATGCCTGTGGGTGAAGGTTGGGTTATTTGGATTGGAACAATGCATTGACTGTAAGTTTTAAGCCCACTAGATAGTGGCAAAACCATCTTTTCTAAGCCCACCTGAGGGTGGCAAAATCTGCATTTTAAGCCTACTTGCGAGTAGCAAACCATCCTTCAAAAAACAAACATGAAATGTTTTGTTCCAATTCAGGCGACCCAGTCTATACTTGTATGCTGTGCGCATCACATAGTAAATCTAGGCTAATAACCGGAATAAGAATGCATAAGGTTTTCAAAACCCGATATCATGGTTAGTAGAGGCCGATCTTTGATCGAGCGAGCGGGGGTGCTCACGAAGTGACCTTCCCCAATCGTACCCAAGTTCCCGAGCCAAGGCAACTTTGGTGATGACGGACACGTGACCTTAGGCAAACGAGTTAGGGTTTCCTAAATTTCCCAAAAATAAAATATTTAGGTGGCGACTCTCTATCTGGCAAAGCAGTCCATGTTTGGCACTTCTTTCAAAAAATTTGTTTTCTCAAAATGATTTGCCGGATTTGGACTCTTTGGTTCAGATTAAGAACCGTGACACAATTCGAGTCCGAGCTGTAGCGAGGTCCCTCGCGGGCTTGTCTACATCGTTCCATTGTCACATCGTCTCATCATCTTCTTCGTCGTTCGTACGCCAAGAAGACTGTATACGTTCCTTCGTCGCATCGTCCCTTCGTCTCAACATCATTTTCGTCGAAATGGGCACAAAACGTAAGCCTTCTACTCATTCGTGTATTTAAACCCTAAACCTCTTTATCAACAACCATCATTGTGAACTTTGACAAATATCCCCTTTTCGTATGCATACAATATATAGGAGTCCATATTGTTCATACCCTAACATTTATTCTGAACCCCTCCATCATAATCCTTAATTTTATTTATTTTTGCAGTCAAAAACATTACAGTTGCCATCACATTGAGTTAAAAATGTTTGGGTAATCAGGTAGTAATGGTGTTGTTGTTTTATGCTGTGAACATTCTTGTGGATTGAAAATGTTTGGCCAATTATGTTGTTGTTCTTGTTGTTAAAAGATGTGAACATTCACATTGCCTGAAAAATTTAGTAGAATCAGATATTATTGGTCCTTTTGTTATTGGCTGTGAACATTCACATTGCCTGAAAATTTTTGGAGAGTCAGATATTATTGCTGCTGTTGTTCTATGCTGTCAACATTCACATTGCCTGGGAATTTTAGGAGAGTCAGATATTGTTGGTGCTGTTGTTCTAGGCTGTGAACATTCACATTACCTAAACATTTTAGTTCAATCAGATATTGTTGGTGCTTTCGCTCTAGGCTGTGAACATTGACAATGCCTGAGCATTTTAGGAGAGTCAAATATTGTTGGTGCTGTTATTCTAGGCTGTGAACAATCACATTGCCTGAACATTTTAGTTCAATCAGATATTGGTGGTGCTTTTGCTCTAGGATGTGAACATTCACATTGCCTGAACATTTTAGGAGAGTCAGACATTATTGGTGCTTCTGCTCTATGCTGTCAACATTCACATTGCCTGAAAATTTTAGGACAATCAGATATTATTGTTGCTGTTCTTCTATGCAGTCAACATTCACATGGATTGAAAATATTAGGCTAATGAACAGGGATATTTAGATTTTTTTCCCCCTATTGTGAATGTTTGCCTTGTTCGTATTCTTGATTGTTAATGGTGATCCAATAAGTTGATCCGTCATTTTATATGTTCGTGTTAACATCCACATGGTCTTCAATGGTGTTCATGGTTGTATAAAATGCATTGTTTTCCACACAGTGACACAATATGTACATTGTGTTTGTGCTAACACAGTCAATATGATGTGAATGTTCACAACCAGACACAAACTCTGGGCATTCACACCCACGCACACAACTGTGAACATGCACATCAGTGGAAATGCTGTGAATGTTCACATCTGTTCCACTACGCTAATCACATGAGCCTTGACTTAATTTCTTTAAAATGCTCCATTTTGCAGATGTTGCACAAAAGAAAACCGCAAAGAGAAAGAGAGATGAGTACCATGTGAAGGAAGAAACCCCACGAACAAATACTAGCACCAACGTCGACATGCGCCATGTGAACTACAGATCTAATATGACCGGACTGGTCAAATTCATGAAAACCACAAAGTTCACACAAGCACAGCTTCGGTGCCTTCAACAAACACCTTTTTGGAATTTGCTTGATGCATTAAGAAACAATCAGATTGACCTTGACAAATGCATGAAGTATGATGACGTCGTTGTGCATGTACTACAAATGTACAAAGCTTCAAAGGATGCGTTCTACATTGGGGAGAAGAAGATGAACATACACAACAGCGACATCAAGCTGATTTTCGGTGTGGACTGTGGCAGCAAGCCGATGGACATATCGTACGGTGCGAAACCAAAGACTGGCATTGTAAACAAAATATGCAAAAATGTCAGCCGGTTGACTTCAAAATGGATACGCACCCTTTTGATCGAAGCGTTGAAAGGCAAAAAGAAAGCTGACAACGAAGAAGTTGCCCGACTAGTGTGCATGTATGCTTGCCAGAAGCTTTTTTTCTCAACAAGCGGAGAGACAATAGGCTGGGGCTATTACGCACATATGGTCCCATTGGAAACCATGCGAGAATATAATTGGGCAAAGCAAATTAGAACAACGTTGACATCGGCCATTTCCCAAAATGACAAAAATCCAGCAAAAGTCACCGGCTGTGTCATGTTATTGATGGTAAGTACCCATGTTGTCAAATAATAACATTCACATGTCCTTCAGTGTTGTTCATCTAAGCGAACTGTGAACATTCACATATGTACCACTGATGTGAATGTCCATGGGCAATTACATTTCACAGATGTGAATGTCCACATCTGAATCAGTGATGTGAATGTTCACATTCACTCATACTACACTGCTGTGAATGTTCACAACAGTGCCACAGATGTGAATGTTCACATCTGAATCACTGTTGCGAATGTCCACATTCACTCATATATACTACTGTGAATGTTCACAACATTGCCACATCACTTATGTTTCACAGATGTGAATGTTCACATCTGAACCACTGATGTGAATGTTCACATTCACTCATGACATTACTATGCAAATGCTAAATAACAATGTGTTTGTTGTTTTACTGAAGTATTGGTTGTGTGAGCACACAACCATCCTACAACCTCACAAACCCAATGCTTTTCCTCGCTGTGTGAAGTGGGATCTGACTGCTTTACAGAAGAAGATGAAAACCACCTCTTTAGCTGATTTGGATTTTAATGAGGTAGGGCCTTCAACTAATAATCAAAACATTCACATTATAACACCACCGAAATATATACGTTACGTAACCTGTTTTTTTCATTATCAAGTTAATGCCGGTGAACTCTTTGCAATCCCAACAGAATTACAAAAGTTCCAGCATAAAACATTGAAGGTGGAGCCTGAAATTTGTGAACCAGCCACAACATCTCCCAACCTGTTTGACATCAAGGGAGAACAACACAATGGCAGCAACTCCGACTTTTCTGGGGATGGGGTCGAGCTACAGGACAGTGATGAGGACATTCACATTCCATTTAGCAGCCAACATTATGACAGAGCTATTGTAATACCAGACACAAACCAACCTGATTTGATTGACATGCTTATCAAAGAAAATCGGAAGGCTTGGGGCGTCATAAGGCAATGGGAAGCGAAGTACAAACACCTTCAATTTTCATGGGAGTTAAGGGCAAGAGTCATAGCTGATCTTGAACATAAATTGTTCAACCAGTCCAGCCCACCCAACATAAATACCGAAATAAAGAAGTGCATGGAACAGAAGGATGAAGAAATCAAACGCTTAACGCAGCTGGTCATCGACTTAGAATGCGATAAAACAATTCTTCAAGATCTTTACGATGACCAGTCAGTCCACATTGTCACACAGGCTGTGGCAGAAAAGCAACCCCCTAGCCCAATGCAACACAATATCAGCCCACCTTCTAGGATCAAGCGTATAAAGGAAAAAGATCGCAAAGAACATCGCTTGCCTGACTTCCAATACCTAGACTTACCTGGCCAAAAGCAACTCCATCCACTCGAAATGGTTGAAGATGTGGAGAAACACCCACCAGCGAAGCAGCTAAAAAAATTATCCTTGACCAACAAGTTCAAAGTGTGGAGCAAGATGTCCAAACAAGACAAACAAAAGGTCCAAGCTTTACAAAAAAGTGGAGGCGATGAGTAAGTGACTGTACAAACATCTAACGTTAACATTCACATTCCATAATTGTCTATATTCATCACTGTGTTTCATTTTTTTGGTTTGTTCAGATCTGTGCAATGTGAATATTCACATTGGTTTGTTCATAATGCACAGGTTGCTGGTATGGAAAGGAGATTCAAAGGCTACACATGTGTATTTTGATGACATTGTCAACCTTATCAAGAAGGAATCAATACACAGCAATGTATGCCATTACAAACATAATTAACTCTTCATGCATATGCACACACAGACAAACACACACTCACAGCCACAAATCTATATAATATGACCCCATGTTTGTGCAGCTCATAGATGCATATGCTGAACTGTTGCATGAACAACAAAAGGTGGTCAACCCAACTTCGGATGAAGCGTCATTCATCTTCACGAGCATGTGTTTGGTAAAGTCTATCATTCCATTATTTGTAATGTGAATGTGAAACTTCACAGTCCATTAATTATTTGTCCAATGTGTACAGAAAGTGATACGAGAGTACCATCCTCGCAAAAAGAGTAAACACATTGATGCACATGTCAAGAACTACCAAGGAGAGAGATACCTACTATTCCCATTGCATCATGAGTACCACTGGACAATAGTTATGTATGATGCTAAAGACAATTTGTGGAGGCATTACAACTCATTGCGCCCAAGAACAGGCATACATGACCCGCATATCGACTAAGCACAGGAAGTTGTAAGTGGCTATTTTTGAACACAAATATGACTTGTTCTCATGCGTTAAATGACTGTACACACACATATGTTTGTTGGTGCCTAATTTGAAATTCCATACACAGAGAAAGTACATTGAGCATGTTGTGAGCGTTATTGGCGAGTCATCAACGCTATACACTAAGCTAGCAGCCCAAAATCCAACACAACCAATCAAAAGTGTTGATGTCTGTCCTCAGCAAGGCGACGACTCGTAAGACTAACTACATTTTTTACAAATCCTCCACAACCATTATGCAAATATTCATGTCAACTGCTAATCAAAACCATTTCTTTTTCACAGAGTGGACTGTGGACCTGCAGTATGTTACATCATGCGGGCGCACATATTCCATGAAGAAATTGTGGGCAGCCTCACTAGTTCAGAATGGTGTGGACTACGAGATTTGTTAGTGCATAGTTTTTTGAATCATAAGAAATCAGAGCTTCATTAAAACCTATAGGTGGGGGGTGTCCATCTACAAACTGACCAACACTCGATATGAATGTTAATATGGAATGCGTTGACATTTTGACACAACAACTGATTGTAAAATAGTGATACAACATCTGTTAATGGGAAAAAGCCAGCTGCGAATTTTGAACTACTTTTGGTGTTGTTATGTTTTACAGATGTCAATGTTCACAGTTGCACCACTAATGTGAATGTTCACATTCACTTACGATATCCATACTGCTGTGTTGTTATGAGTGTAATTCATGCGAATGTTTGAACCTGATTGTTCTATAATACACATACTTTGTGCAGGAGTGTACACTTGGTCTACATGACATAATTATGGATCACTTACACATGTGTGAACATTCACATTTGCTCTTGCTCATAACAGTTGTAAATGTCATTCATCTCTGCCAAATGTGAACATGCACTTCAGATATTCATATGCACTAATGTTTACAGATGTGAATGTTCATAGTTGCAACACTGATGTGAATGTTCATAGTCACATTTGATATTCGTAATGTTGTGTTGGGATGAGCATAATTTTTGCGATGGTTTGAACCCAATTGTTCTATAGTACACATTTTTCCTGCAGGAATGTCTATGTGACATAATTACGGATCACGTACCCACGTGTGAACATTCACATTTGTTGTTGTTCATAACAGTTGTGAATGTTTTGTCATTCTCTGCCAAATGTGAACATTCACTTATGATATTCATATGCACTAATGTTTGACAGATGTGAATGTTCACAGTTGCAACACTGATGTGAATGTTCACACTAACTTATGATATTCATAATGCCGTGTTGTGATGAGGGTAATTGATGCGCTTTTTGGAACCTGATTTTTATGTAATACACATACTTTGTGCAGGAATGTACACATTGTTTGAATGAAATCATTACGGACAACATACACAGGTGTGCAAGTTTCCAAATAATATGATTCTTTTACGTAAGTGTGAATGTCCACATCATGTATTTATCATTACAACTTTAACAAAATCAGTTTCATACACAAAAAGAAAATGAAAAAGCACAAATGAAATACTAAGTTTGCCAAACCATTATTTTGCTTGCAACACAACACAATCTTATTTCAAAAATGAATATAAGAATCCAATGTAAAACACACCGTTGAAATGAAAAATGTACATCCTATATCGGCTCCTTGCATGACTTTCGATTATGGCTCCCCAGCTTATCACATCTCCCGCACCTTATTTGCTTAAGTTTCTCACCCCTTGATGGGATCCTATTCTTTTTCGGCCTTCCGGGTGGTCTTTTCACAGTTGGCGGGTATATAGTGAAGTCCATCAGATCAAAAGGCGGCATCTTCACCGATGGTATAGGGAATATGGCACCCGAATATGCTGCACGATATGTCTGTACATGAAAGTAATGTTCCATACAATCATTGAGATTGTAGCGGCTTTTCTGAATGGCAACAACAGCATGGTCACATGGGAATCCGTTGATTTGCCATTTGAAGCACGAACATGTACGCCTCGCAACATCAACAGTAACAGATGGTATCGAATGAACTTCAAACACATCCTCGTTGGCTTTGCTAACTTGCCAAGACCTGCTGTCATTGAACGAATCCATAAGCCTTGTTTCGAATGTAGGACAAATAAGCTCATTCCATTTGTTTGCTTGGTCACGCCGTGCAGACATCTGCCGCATTAACTGAGTACGAATTGTGTCCACTATTTGAGTGATAGGAAGATTACGTGCTTCTTTAATCCAGTTATTAAATGACTCCGCCGCATTGGAAGTCATCTCCCCATAACGCATGCCCCTGCACAATATCACAAACATCTTACAATATGAAATTTAACATGTCTGAACATTCACGTTGACTGATGTGAACCTTAACATCATTCGCAATGAACATTCACATCAACTTAAACGATAGACAGACGTGAACATTAACATGAACTTCAATGATAGCATGATGTAAATGTTAACAACAACAACTTATGACAACAAATGTGAACATTCACATCATTCAAATCAGTCATCATTATCAGATGTGAACATTCACATCATTGACATTGAACATGAAACACAATTTTCAGATTTTTACAATTCTAAACTGAAAATTCACATCGCTACCATTCTAAACTTGACAAATGTAACACTTTATGAAACTATCATTACCTGAAGTATGAATTTGCCCAGTGCTCAGGTGCCAAGTCCTTGAAAAAATCATGTGCTCGTTTTTTACCCTCCTCTTTTAATTTTGCAAGCTTTTCATGGAACCCTACCACAGTTGGCTCGTAAGCACAATCACCCAAACTACTTACTAGGTGATCCCTGAAACCATTATCAATTCCTTTCATCCGGTCTCTTAAATTGCTCTTCAAGTGTTGTAAGCAATAACCGTGATGAGCCGATGGGAACACCTTCGGCATGCTTCTAATAGACCAAGATTACGATCCGAAATAAACGTAATCTGGCGTTACCATCAACAACCTTCCCAAGTTCATGCAAGAACCACGACCAATTCACCGTGGTCTCCGAATCAACAATGGCAAATACAACAGGAAACAGACCTACAACACAACACCAATACGCAACTGTTTACAATATAAACGAAACAGGTCATGTGAATGTTTATATCTACATTGCACTATTACTATTACTGTTTCTGGATTCAAGTTCGTAACCATCAATGATGTGAACATTCACATTAGCGACCATTAACAATTCATTTCTGATTGTTGAGTCATTCATAATGTGAACATTCACAGTACTATTCATTAATGGATCAACTGACAGTAGTATACACTCATTTGAATGTGAATGTTCACGTTACTGTCATTAACAGACACAGATGTATAATAATGTGAATGGATCAGTGTATAATAATGTGAATGTTGACATTACTGTCATTAGAAGACACAGATGTGAACATTCACATCAGTGCATACTAATTTCAATGTTCACATTACTTATAATTTCTCAATCACTCATTTGTCCATACTATGCATGCCAATGTAAATATTGACATGAATATATAAGTAAAAAAAAGACTAACCATTGTTTCCGTCTTTCGCCGTTGCCGCAAGTAACTGACCTTTGTACTTTCCTTTGAGGAATGTTCCATCCAAGAATAATAAAGGCCGACAAGAATTGAATCCAGAAATACACGCAGCGAATGACACAAAGAAACGGCAAAACTGTTGACTACTCGCATCAGAGTCAACATTAACATAAATCTCTGGATTGTACCGCATCACAGCATCCGAATACCACCACAGCTAGTCAAATGATAACGAGTGATCTCCATGAATACCAGCCTTTGCTTTCTCCACACCCAACCATACGACATGGTAACTAACATCTAGCCCATAATCCCTCTTCAAAATAGTCACCACATCACACGGCCGAGTCAACGGCTTGTCCCTCACAATTTCAGATATGGTACTCGACACCAAATCCGAACTAACTCACGGATTCTTCGATGTTCGGACATCCGTACCACAAGTATGCACATCACTAAAACTCTTGATGTAGAAAAAATCATTTGCTCGTTGTGCTCTACAATGTATAGCCCACAAGCAGCCCCTTTCCTCCCGCATCGCGCACACAGCAGTAACTCTTGTTGTCTCGTTCTTCACGTATGTAAACTGAAACCCACATTGGATGGCATACTTACACAAAACGTCACGAAATTCTTGTGCACCTCCAACAAACCGTTGTCCCACATGCGTAACACCATTTGCCCAAGGAGCTGACAACAACACCTTCTCCTTATGGTGGCAAAATCTCCGTAGTGCATCAACTTCTTCCTCAACCCCCACACGCACCAATCCCAAACTACTTGACTGACCAATATCACTTTTCAACTCAACCACAACTTCTACATGTTGTACCCCCATTGATTTAGCAAGCAGTAACATGTTCTGAAATTCTTCCTCATTCTCCAAATCACACCTACTAATCCCATGTAATGTACAAAACAATGAAATAGAACCAGCAGACAACTCCCCCCATTTTTCACACAAACAGTCCACCAAACGCGAATAACACAATGCGCGGGCAGCATTTATTACAGTGGTACTGCAACCATATGTACACACCAACATCATAAAGCTATCCATCTCCTGTAAACACAAAACAATACAACAATTAACAATAATCCAAACTAATATGAATATCCACATTGCGCGAAAATTAGAAGCATACAAGTACAGTTCAAGTGTTAAATTTAACAACCATCATTAAACAAAATGTGAATATTCACACCCACACAAAAGCCTCATGAAGCAAACATCAAAGTAAAAGTGAGAACATCCACATTCTTCACATGATATGAACACGATGTAAACATTTACATTGACACATACTCTGAATTATAGAAGATCCACATTCATCACTAATCTCATGACCTCCCCTCTAAAGGACCACGATGTAAACATTCACATTGATCCACATACTCTCAATTATATCACTCACACAGAGCCTCATTAAACAAAACTTAAAGTAAAATGCAAACATCGACATCCTTCACGTAATACTAACACGATGTAAACATTCATATTGTTCCACATACTGTGAATTATAGAGGATCCACATTCATCACTAATCTGATGACCTCCCCTCCACATGATCACGATGTAAACATTCACATTGATCTATATACTCACAATTATATCACTCAGACAGAGCCTCATTAAACAAACATCAAAGTAAAATGCAAACATCCACATGCTTCACGTAATACTAACATGATGTAAACATTCACATTGTTCAATATACTCTGAATTACATCACTCACACAGAGCCTCGTTATACATACATCAAAGTTAAGTGGAATATTATAACATTCAACATATATCTGAATGACCTCCCCTCCAATGACCACGTATGATGCATGTAATTGAAAAAACAGAGCATCCAATCCATATCAATCCAAGAACAAAGCATCTGATCCATCCTACAAATCAAAACAAAAAGTGAACATGTATTCATAACCAAAATGATACTAACCTTAATCATGCAATCCTACAGTCGTCCAGAAACTCAAAAACAACTGCTTTGAGGCAGTTATACTCCAGAAAATGACAGAACCGAACACCTTCAAAATCGTCCTCTTCACTTGAAAATCACCATACCAAACTACAACAGCAACAATCGAACCCTAGCACATCAAAGCCTTAGAACGATAGAACGACAACATGTAAGATAGAAACGTATCGATTTGAATTAGAAATATAGAAACTGCCAAAACTGAATCACGAAATCACAGGAACGTGTGTTACGTATTAACAGAGTGTATATATATATATATAAGGGCATAATAGTCCATGTATAAATATAAAATTAGGAAAATGGACTTTATGGAATAAGAAGAAAACTATATGGGACTCATTGGGTTATAATTTTTCTTTGTGGACTTATTGGGATAAAACATCTCTAGATGAGATTTATCAATAAAAAACCCTTATTTTTAGTTAGATTAAATAAAATTTTTTTATTTTATTTTTTTAAAATAAAATAAATAAAATAAATGAAACATCAATAAAAATATATGTTTTTTTAATTAAAATTTTAAATAAATTTATTTTTAAAAATAATAATAATAAAACAATGAAATTAAGTAAAACATTTATTAAAATTTAAATAATGAAATTAAATAAAATATAAACAAAATTTTAAAATAAAACATCAATAAAAAGTTAAACAGAATTATTTTATCTTTATATTGAGACATTTAAATTTTATTGAATTTTACTAAATATAATATATAATTAAATAGTAAAAGGTCAGAATGGTCATTTCACATTCTAATCCTAACAATAAATAATCCAATAAAAATTGTCTCATATCCCCCAAGATAGTATAATCCCCCATATAGAGATAAGGAGTCTGGCTGGACTCCATGTCCGGCGAACTAAAAAAACATAAACGCCTGATAAAAAGCTTCCCCTGGATTAATATTAACTAATTTAGTTATTATTTTCCATCAAAAACATTAGTGACATTATCAATTAGACTAAATTAATATAAAATTTAAAATTAAAGGTTAAAATTATGCCAATTAAAAGTGGAGTGATTAAAATGACATAATGAGCAAAATATAGAGATTACCGGTATAATTTACCCAAGTTTTAAAATAATAGAATGATATGGAAAATCAAAAAAACATTTTTAAGTAAACGATGTTGCTGTCACATTACATTTTTTTGGATTTTTTTTTTTTAAATTTTTGAATAAATCATTGAGGGGTGCATGGAAAAATATTGTGAAATTTTCAAAGAGTCTTTCACCTGTCACCGCTCTATTTTACTGTACTTGTTTTAAAAAGATTTTTTTTTTTTTAATTATATATATACTAACCATGTTATTTTCATTCGATTTTAATCAAAAACAAATAAATATGATTAATTATTTTCTATATATAAAAAAGAAATTAATAAATTGCACCAAACAAATATAAAGAAGAAAAGTTTTTGATGGGGTTGTCTAGCGTTTAAACACAATTTCAGTCCTTATCAAGGTTGTCTAAACAAGTGCCGTTTGTTAAATGAGTTACAATTACACATGTTTCAATCACTTCTGGTAATAATGAGGGATTCCGTTAGGGTTGTTCAAAAATTCGTTTAAATCGGTAATTTGAATCGAATCAGACCGAATCGTACGGTTTGATTCGGTTCTATTAAGAACTGGTTCGGTTTCGGTTTAAAAAATATGAGAACCGTAAAAACGGTTCGGTTAATGAATTTTATAAAAAAGTCACGGTTCGAACCGAACCGAACCGAATTTTAAAAGATATATATATATAATATCAAGTTTTATTTTTATTAATTGGTTTTTTGTAATTTTAATAATATTAGGATGATATAGATATGTAATGTTGAGTAATGCCTTAATATTATTAGTTTTTTATCATGAGTCAAATATAATTAGTTTGAGTAATTATTTTGATAATATTAATAATTTATTCTTGTAAATAGAAATTTTTGGAGCCGTGAACCAAACCGAAACCGAACCGTTATTTCGGTTTGGTTTTGGTCCGGTTGTACAAATGTAATGGTCTGGTCTGGTTCTCAAAATCACAGAACTGTTAGAATCGATTCGATTCTTGGATTTTCTCAGAACCGAACCAATCCGAACCGTGTACACCCTTAGATTCCATAAGGAAAATTCTCTCTCATATTTTTTTCTTCATCCAGTCATCATTTAAAAATTGATTGGATGATAGTTAAATATTAAAAAAGAAAAAAATAAGAAGATCTAAACCCATCAGAGCAGATTGTTTGAAGGGCTCATTTTGAATATACTAGTTGGACCTGTACGGGGGCGAAATATTCTTTGCTCTCCGTACGCCTTGAACGTCAAGCTTCTGGTAACGGCGTCTATCTCTGCAACACAAAAATGGTGAGCTGCCCGGCGGTGGTGTGCCGGAAAGACCCTCCGACGATCAAGTCAGATTTTGGGAAGAAGACAATGAGGAGAGCGTGTTTGTGAGAGTGAGTTCGCATACCTCTAACGTTCGTCTTCTTCCATATTTCTAGGCTGGCCATGCAGCCTCAAGATTGTGCGTGCACTACCTCTGCTGTCCTTCCCTGGACAGGTGGCAATGTGCGCCCCTCACCACCTTACGCGTGTAAAGGTTTTGTCCTTTCACCAGCACACACTGAACTGTCTAACGGTATTGAGGCGTTCGTGGAGCAGATGTCCTCTCCTTCACACCGTTGGCCCAGGTGGCACCCTTGACCGAGATACCATACCCGGCCTATTGCTTGCGGAAGATCACCAACCGAGCTACATACTGCCGAGCTGTCCCTTGTCATCCCGTAAAAGACGGACCACCTCGGGCGAGCTACCTCTGAACCGATTCATCAGGACCAACCGGTTGCGAGGCATGCCGGCCTCCAACCGTCCTATCTCCAATTTCGGTCTCAGGAAGCCATTCGCCTTGGCTGGCCGGTCAGAGGCATGCCGGCCTGGCTGCATCCTCGGCCCAACCCGGATCATTCTATAGCCCGGTTTCCATTCGCCACTCCAGGCTTCTCCCGGCACGTGCGAATAACAGCTCGGCTAGATCCAATTCGCGCTTGCCCGGTCAACATCTCCGACCATGCAATTCAGTTGCGTTAATAGACGAATTAGCTCGGCGCCGTGCGTTCCGTCAAGTCTGACGTCGCCGTTGCTCGGCCGTACTGTCACGCAAATCTTCCCTCTCAATTGCCCCTTAAACCCATCCAAGCTACCGTGATTGGGTTTACCATCTCGACCGAGCCGCGGTCAAGTCGCGCTACTGCCACACCGAGCGTTGATCGGAGAGGTATCTGTCGCCGAGTTAAGGACAAGTTGCGCCCCTGCTAGGCCGAGCTTAATTGGGGGAATGCCTGCCGCCCAGCCACGATTAAGTTGCGACACCACCGGGCCGAGCGTAATTGGAGACGCATCTGTCGCCGAGCTGTCACAATTGGCCGTCCATCACCTCCGCGATCACGTCAAAGGTCTCACAACCGTACTGACAGCCGCATTTTCAGGGCCACGTGGCTTCGCGTTATTGGGTCGTGCAGCCAGCTGTCTCCCACGCCCGAATTTCAAACGGCTGCGCCGTTTGGTCTTTTCCCCCCATCAATAAACCCCATACGAAGGGTTTTGGCCCTTCACTATTCATCTTCGTCTCCAAGCCAACCCTAGCCTCCACAGCTTTTGCACTCCCTTCGCCCTCACTGCCTTCGAGCTTCAAACCCCGTTTCCGTTCTCTTGAAGGCTGCAATCACGCTCTCAAGGTCTGGCTTCCATTGGTTTTGGATCTTGGTAAGTCCTCCCCACCCAACTCTTTTATTCTGTGGACTTTGTTTTCCATGCTCACTGTTTTTCATACCCTTATTCTTTGCGTTTGTGCTTTGGGGTTGTTAGGAGTCCCTCCCATTGCTTAGAACCATCACACCCTAGGGCAAACGAAAACTGTGGGAGTGGATGGGGCCTTCGTGCCCTTGTTCCACCTGGGTTTGAGCGGATTCATCTCAGAAATGGGATGAACAGTTTGAATCTGGACTGAACCGAGCCAAATGCTCATTTAGATCCGTAGGTGGAACAATAACCGAGCAAAAAACTGTTTGTGGCTCCTCGCTGAAGCCGCAACCGAGCTGGATATCCCATTAGATCGGCGAGTAGGGCGAACCGAACTAAAGTACACTCCGCCTTAAACCTTAACCGAGCTGAAGGATCAACTAGATCCGTCGCTAGGTCACAACCGAGCTAGAACCGAACTAGGAGAATTGAGCGCATATGTAGTTGAACCGAGCTGGGACTCGTCGATCAAAACACCAGTCCTTCACTGAGTTATTTCCAATAGGAGCCGTGCAATATCTGTCGTGCTAACCCTTGGCCTTATTTTTCAACATGCAGAACAAATAGAACCGACCAAGCCAGACCAGCATTACCATTGGTGGAGCTCAAAGCCCGAGCAACCACACAACATTTTTGACCGAGATACAGAGTAAATAAGACCGACCTAGATGGGAAAATACCGGTTTATGGTCAGCACGCCCGACGCGATGGCTGAGTTCCGTAAAGACTACAACATCCCGGACGACGTAGTCTTAGAGCTCGCTAAGAAAGGGGATACGCCGTGGGGAGACTTAGACCGGTGCCCCTTCACAGTCGTTTCCATTGTCGAGGGAGGGCTCCGCTTCCCCGTGCAGCCGTTGATCTGCGAATTTTTGAGGCAGACAAGGCTATGCCCGTCCCAAGTCTCCAATAATACGTACAAGATAATAAACGGAGTCGCCGAGCTGAATCGAAGGCTCGGTCTCAATCTCGGCCTCGCAGAGATCTTCCACAAATATAGCTTAAGTAGGAATAAAAGCGGGCTTTGCTGGTACCTCAAAGTGAAGAAGGGCCGAGCAAAGCTCATCGAAGGCAACCCGGACAAAGAAGCCAACGATGACGACTTCCTCTGGGTGTCCGGTAATTACGAGGACACCGAGGCGCCCATACCGGGCTGGTACATTAGGAAAGATTTGGGCCGAGCTGGTGAGTAGCCCGGCTGACCGCACTATATTCTTTCTGCATTTCACTTTTGTTATCCTTTGCCGGTCTAACACTTGTCTCCTTTCTGCAGATAAACACTTGGCAGCAGATTACCATCAAGCGAACAGAGAAGCTATCCGAGCTCTGCTTCGTCACCCCGAGGAAGAGAGAGAAGCCCCAAAACTGCTCGGCTTCGAGCAAACATATCACTATCAGGCACCGCGCAAAGGTCGCGTGACCGACTTTCTGCGCGCTCCATCTCCAGAGCCAGACCCAACTCTTCCACCGATCAGGCTCGTTCCCTTAACCGCCGAGCAGGAGATGGCAAAAATCAGAGCCATCAAGTCCATGATAACCGGGGAGGAAGGCGAGTCCCAGCCTCCCGAAGCAACCGGGGGAACTTCCTCAGCCCCAGCCGGTCAACCGAAGCCGTTCTTGCACTTGCCAGCGAGCAATAGGCTGGCGGTCAAGAAAAGGCCTAGGAAGGATCTGGCCGGGCAAAATCTTGTGGATGAAGACTCAGCCGAGGTCGCCTCCACCGAGTGGGGCGACCAGGCCGAACAACCTCGTGCCAGCAAATCCAAGGGCAAGGGCCTATCCACCCCCCCGGCCTGGGCGCCCGAGTTTGTGTACAACGGCCGGCCAGTCTCGGCCGAGGATTCTGTTTATGCTGACAAGGATTACTCCTTTGGTTTCAATATGACCAAGGGGTTAATCCTTCCAGCAGATATGAAGAAACACGATGAGCTGTCCGACCTAAAGGTGCTACGGTCGGCAGCCAAATCCATCGTGCTGGTAAGCTTTCACTTTTTCCTTCAACTATTTGCTCGGTATTTGCTCGGTTTCACAGACACTTACAACATTTCCCTTGCATGCAGGCCGCACAAAAGAATTATCTGGCGCACGACCGGATGATAAAGGTGCGCCAGAGCTTGCGTGATGCGATCGCCGAGAACAAAGAGCAGAGGGCCGAGCTGGCCAAGCTGAAGGCGGCGAATGAGGCTATCGCGGCGGAGCGAGATAATCTGCAGCAGAAGGTCGACCGAGCTGATGCCGACAAGCAGGAGGCTATGAAGAAGACCAAAGCTCGGTATCTCGCCGAGCTGAGGAAGCTTCGCGATGCGAATAAAAAAGCTTTGGAGAAGGCGGTCGAGGACGCAGAAGACCGCGGATACGCTCAGGGGGAGAAGACCTACGAGCGTCAAGTCCGGGCTACCAAGGACATCTTTTTCCAGTGCGGCTGGAAAGCCACCGTGGAGAAAGTTGGCCTTGGTCGTGATGCCGACATGTTCAATAACCCCCCTGCCGTGCATATCCCGGATTACATGCAGGCCTACGCCAACGCCACCCAAAACTGGCTCATCGTAGAGGCGAGGAAGGAGGCTGAGGAAGAAGCTGCCGCTCAGAAGCAAGCCGAGCAAACTCCCGCCGAGAAGTCGGCCGATCAAACTCCATCCGATGCATCCCCAAATGCGGAAGATGCAGTAACTGATTCGGAGGTTGTCCCGGTGGAGGGCACTGACACCGAAGCCGAGGAGAACCTGCCTGAGCAAACGACTTTGAGTGCCGAGGTGACGGTTGAGGAGACCGAGCGGAACTTTGATCTTGATTGAACATCTTCTTTGCATTTTCTTGTTTTCCTT
Organism: Camellia japonica; assembly: GCA_030407325.1. NCBI lineage: Eukaryota > Viridiplantae > Streptophyta > Magnoliopsida > Ericales > Theaceae > Camellia > Camellia japonica. Next base: position 30,654,604 of record JAPPVO010000059.1, read on the forward strand.
TGTTATTCATTCTAGTCTTCCTTTTTGCGATGTAACCGGGCTACGCCCCCCTTTTGTACTGAACTTTTGCTCTTAATGAAATGTGAACTTTTTGCTCATACATCTGTTATTTCTGTTCGGCTTGCATGTGTGTGAATTTCTTGCTTCAAATTTCATGAAACTGGCAGGTCGGCTGGACCGCACAAACGGTCGCCTTCAAGTAACCTTGCAGTTCCTTGTATTTCCAAAATGATATTTTGTACTTGGCCGAGCAAAGTCCGCTCGGCCTAGATTGGTTTGCAGGCACCAGCATTTTAATTCGGCCGAGCAAAAACAAGCCTTCCTGAAGTTGTTTAAGACGCCAATATTTCTTTTCGGCCGAGCAAATTCAGCTCGGCCTTATAATTGCTGGATAAGACACCAACATTGCCTATTCCGCCGAGCAAAATCAGCTCGTTGCCCATATTGGACAAGGCACCAACATGCTGGATGGGCCGAGCAAAATCAGCTCGGCTCCTTCATTGGGCAAAACACCAATGTTTTAGTTAGGTTGGTCATGCCGCCAACATTCCCACTGGGCGAGCAAAACCAGCTCAGCCCTAATGCACATTGTTCCATACGCAACTGTTTGTGCGGTCTGCTCCCATTCCGAGGAAAACAGTCCGGTCACCTTCAGGTCGGTTCTTGCCCCTGGCATCCATAATTGCCTTTTGTGTCTTGTGATATCATTGGATAAACGTAATACAAAACAAGAAGAGACTGTTTTTTCATTATAAAAATATTGCCATCTCTTACACCAGATGCCAAAGGGCTAGGGGCCTAAAAAAAAATCGAGCAACATAAACAAATTACATTTCAAAAGTAAAAGACCTTAAGGTTTGCTGCATTCCACGGTCTGGGGATAGACTTGCCATCTAAGTCTTCCAGATGGTATGCCCCCTTGCCAGCCAGACCAACCACCTTGTATGGTCCTTCCCAATTTGCACCGAGCTTGCCTTCGCCAGGGATCACTGTGTTGCCAAGCACCTTCCTTAGGACCCAATCCCCAATCTTGAATAGCCTAGGGTGCACTGCCTTGTTGTATTTTTTGGACAGTTCCTGCTGATAAGCCGCTATGTGGATCAATGCGCGCTCTCGTCTTTCTTCAGCAAGGTCCAGCTCTAGTGCCACGGTCTCATTGTTCAAGTCTGGCTGGAAACTTTCTGAACGGATGGTTGATATGCCAATTTCTAGTGGGATGATGGCCTCCATACCATAGGCCAAAGCGAACGGTGTTTCCCCGGTCGACCGTCTTGGTGTAGTGCGGTATGCCCATAGCACATTAGGAAGCTCTTCAACCCACTTTCCCTTTGCCTTCTCAAGCTGCTTCTTCAACCCGTCCAGGATGGTCTTATTTGAGGCCTCTGCTTGACCATTCGACTGAGGATAAGCCGGGTTGAATTGTAGAACTCAATCTTCAACTCTTCGCAAAATCCGCGAAAGAGTTTCCCATCGAATTGAGTGCCATTATCTGAGATGAGCGCCCTGGGTATACCGAAGCGAGTGATCACATTTTGCCAAACAAATTTCTTAACGTCCTTCTCCTTAATGGTTGCCAGTGGCTCGGCCTCCACCCATTTGGTGAAATAATCAGTGGCGGCGATGAAAAACTTGCGATTGCCCGGTGCAACTGGGAGTGGTCCAACAATATCCAATCCCCAGAGTGCGAACAGCCAAGGACTTGTGAGCGAGAGTAACTCCCTTGCTGGCTGGTGGATCTGGTGAGCAAATTTCTGACATTTTTCACATCGGCGAACGTATTTTTGCGCGTCCGCCTGCATGCATGGCCACCAATAACCCTGCGAGATTGCTCGGTAGGCTAGAGATCTACCCCCAGTATGGCTGCCGCAGATGCCTTCATGGATCTCATAGAGGAAAGCTTCCACCTTAGAGGGGTGGACACACTTTAAATACGGCCCCGTGAAAGATTTCTTGTACAAGGCGCCGGAAGGTGAGAGCCAAAACCGCTCTGACTTTGCCCGGATCTTGTGGGCCGCCTTCTTTTCTTCTGGTAGAGTTCGATCTTTCAAAAAGGCGACGATGGGGTCCATCCAGGAAGGTCCCAAATCGGTGCAGAGTACCTCGGTTGCTTCCAGTTCATCAATGCTTGGCCGGGGTAAAAATTCAATCATCACGGGATTGGGGAAGGTTGTCTGAGTGGAGGCGAGACCGGCCAATTCATCGGCCGTGCTATTTCCTTCGCGGTTGATCTGTTCGACTCTGATGGCGTCGAACTTCTTGACTTCCGTTCGCACCAGCGCCTGATACTTGGCCATTCTTTCATCTTTGGCCTCATACTCCCCTGAGACTTGATTGACCACCAGCTGGAGTCACTGAACACCATAAGGGCTGTGACTTTCATTTCAGCGCGCTTCTTAGACCGGCGAGGAGGGCTTCATACTCCGCCTCGTTGTTGGACGCTGGGAAGCCGAGCGTAATTGCTTGCTCAATAATCAGCCCATCTGGCGAAGTCAGCACAATTCCCAGCCTAGCCCCATGCCTTATTGGACGCCCCATCGATGAACAACTTCCACATCTCACCGACGAACAGCTTCCAGCAATCGGACGGATTTTGGGAGCTTCTCAATTCCAAGTCTCTGGTAGGTTCAATCTGGTCTCCTTGCACGCCTTTGCTGGGTTCTTCTTTCAACGAGTCGTCGGCCTTTGCTATTTCAATCAAGCTTTGCTCCTCTCCCGCTCGCGAGCCACCACATACTTCTGTTGCCAGAACCCTGGGTTGTGCCAAATCCGCATCAACCAAATCAACCGGACAGACTGGATGTGTTCCTGGGGCAAATTCCGCCACAAAGTCTGCAAGGGCTTGGGCTTTGATTGCGGTGCGCGGCCGGAACTTAATGTCATATTGACCCAATTCCACGGCCCATTTCAGAATTCTCCCAGTGAAGTCTGCCTTTTCAAAGAGCACCTTGAGCGGGAACTCGGTTAACACAACTATTGTATGGGCATGAAAATAGTGCGCAAGTTTTCTTGATGCCATCATCAGAGCCAGCGCCAACTTTTCCAAAGGAAGGTACCTTGTTTCGGCCGGGAGCAGTGTCTTGCTTACATAGAAGATTGGTAGGTGCTGGACGCCCTCAGCACGAACCAATACCGCGCTCACCGCGTGTTGAGAAACGCCAAGTAGAGGTAGAGCTCTTCACCCGGCTGAGGTGTGACCAGAATCGGGGCTGAGGAGAGATACGCTTTTAAGTCTGCCAGTGCACGGTCGCACTCTTCGTCCCAGAAGAACTTGGACTTCAAAGTTTTGAAGAAGGGCCTGCAACGATCCGAAGACCGGCTGATAAATCTGTTCAGCGCGGCTGCCATCCCGGCAAGATGTTGCACGTCCTTTGTGGAATTCGGGCGCTCCAGCTCTTGTATCGCTTTGATTTGGGATGGGTCGGCTTCAATTCCTCGGTTTGTAACCAAAAATCCCAGGAACTTTCCAGTGCCAACTCCGAAGGCGCATTTGGAGGCGTTCAGACGAAGCTTGTGATGCTTTAGTATGGCAAACATTTCTGCTAGGTCGGCGAGATGTTGGACTTCTCCTTACTCTTCACCACCATATCGTCGATATAGGCTTCCATAGTTCGGCCCAGGAGGGGAGCGAACATCTTTGTCACCATACGCTGGAAGGTTGCTCCAGCATTCTTCAACCCGAATGGCATGACCTTGTACCAGTATAAGCCTCTGGGGGTGGTGAACGACGTGATCTCTCTGTCCGGCTCATACATGGCTATCTGGTGATAGCCGCGATATGCATCCAAGAAGCTAAACCTCTGATGGCCAGCGGTTAAGTCCACCAGCTGGTCGATTCGAGGGAGGGGAAAGCTATCCTTCGGGCAAGCGCGATTGACAGTCTTGTAGTCAACGCAGACTCGCCATTTGCCATTTTTCTTGGGAACAACCACCGTGTTAGATATCCACCGAGGGTATTGCACCTCTTCAATTGCCCCGGCTTCTAACAAATTCTTTACTTCTTCTGCCACCACCTCAGCATGGTGTAAAGCTGAGCGGCGCGTTCTTTGAATAACCGGCCGTGAATTGGGGAAGACATTCAACTGGTGGCAAATGAAGCTTGGGTCAACGCCAGGCATGTCGTAAGGCGTCCACGCAAAAGCCTCCAAGTTGGAAACCAAGAAGTTGACATAATCTGTCCGCTCGGCATTGGACAAAGATGATCCCAGGAGGAAGAACTTAGTTGGATCGTTTTCGTCAATGCGCACTTCCACCAAATCTTCGACCGATTTTTCCTCGGCCTTCCTTCCCACGTCCTCAAGGACCTCCTTTCCCTCGGGCCCCTCGATCATCTGGACAAACCCCTTGGCTGCTCGGCTGCCATTTACCGCAACGAAGCATTGTTTTGCCATCACCTGGTCTCCCCAGACTTCCTCTATTTGCCCGTTCGACGCCGGAAAGCGCATGACTTGGTGGAAGGTCGAAGCAACCCTTGCATGGCGTGCAGCCAGCCCCTGCCTAAGATTAAGTTGTAGGTGGATGGAACTTTGAGCACCCAGAACTCCACTTGCTTTACTACTGAACCCGCTTTGACCGGCAAAATAATCTTTCCGATCGGCCATTCTGGTTGTGAGTTGAAGCCGACCAAAGGAGATGTCGCAGGAGCCAGATCCTTGTCTTCTAACTTCATTTGCTTGAACGCGTCATAATACATTATTTCGACCGAACTCCCTGGTCGATCAATATTCTCTTGATATCAAAGTCTTTGACGCGGAGAGTCACCACCAAGGCATCATTGTGCGGCATCTGGACCCTTTCCAAGTCCTTGGTTGAGAACGAAGGATGTCTCTTTCCTCGGTTTTTCCCTTCTTTACGGCGGGCTGGACTGAGAGCACTTCCCTCATGTGCTCGGCCTTCTTAATCATCCCCTAAGCTCGCAGACCCTTGCTGGTTCGATGATGCCGTGGATGACGTTGATCACACCCTGCGGGGGCGCCTCTAGGGCGGCCATGCCATTAGGCTCGGTCTGCCCGGTTGGTGCGGCCTTGACTCCCCCATCTATGTATTGGTCAAGATGCCCCGCCGCCACCAATTCCTCCAAATGCTGTTTGAGCGGCAAGCAATCTTCTGTCCGGTGCCCCCGTTCCTCATGGAAGGTGCAGCGATATTTTGGATTGAAGCCTCGCTGCGCGCTTCCGAACTTGGCCGGCCAACGGACAAAAGGCTCCCTGCGAATCTCGCTCAAAATGCGGTAGATGGGAATTTTGAAGACCGTGGTAATCCCTGTTCACGCCTTCAGTTTTCTCTTGGCATCCTCTGCTGCGTCGCGGGGTGCATCAGCCCGGTCATTTCTGCGACCTCTGTTTTTGTCATTTTGGCCGGTCCCTCGACGCTGATCTTTTGGTCGGTCACTGGGCGGTTTTCCTCCTGCCCGACCGAATGAACTTTCCCCGCTACCCTCTGTCCACCGCGACCGGATTATCCTTCTCGGTTGCAGAGGCGGCATCATCTTCCACACGAATGTGTTCGTTGATCCGCTGCATCAAAGATTCCATGGTGGTCGGCTGATGCATCGTGAGTGAGTCTCGCAGCCTATGTCCGACTGGGAGGCCCCTCTTGTATTGAGTGATCGCCAGATTGGTAGGGCAGTCGAGGATCTCATTGTAAGTCTCCCAGTACTTCGCATTGTATGCCTTCAGCGAACTCCCAGACTCCATCTTGACGCCCAGGAGGTGGTCGACCTCCTTCGGCGTTCGAGTGTTGGTCTTGAATCTGGTGACGAAGGCTTCCGCTAGTTGTTGCCACCCCTCGATACTCCCCTCCGGGAGCCTTTCGAACCACTTCAAGCCCAGCTCTCCCAAGCTTGCTGGGAATATGAGGCACATCAAGGCATCGTTCCGACGGTGGCCAGCCATTACTTGCCGGTAATGACTCACATGCATGTACGGATCCGTCCTGCCGTCGTACAAAGTAAATTTTGGCTGGTGGAATCCGGCAGGGAGTGGGGTGCTCTCAATTTCTGGGGACAACGGCGTGGATGTAAGCCTTGCCAGCTCTTTGTCCACCAGTGCTGGGGCTATGTTTCTGGGTGCCGGCATCACACCTCTTCACTGCAACGAACTGGGGCACTCAGCCTCTGGAGCGCCGGCACCCTCTGAGCCTCCCGACGGCGCGCTCTCTCCTCCAGCACGTCCCTGAGATCCATGGAACGGGAGGAGGTAGAGTATCGCGACGTCGATGACGGGCGTGAGGGGCGATAGGTGCTGTCGCGAGTGATGGATCTGCCCTCTCGCTGGTCAGAGTCTCCAACCCCATAGTTCCTGGTGATGGAGATTGAATGAGTCCTCCTCTGGCGGCGACTGCTAGAACGAGGGGAGGGGGTGCGCTCACTGAGGTTGCCCTCTCCAGCAACACCCTTCCCCCTCACTTGGCGCTTCAGAAGCTCCATCTCCGCCGCCATCCTACGAATGAGGGCTTCTTGGTCCTTGAGTTTGTGCTCCAGGTGCTCCTCACGGGACTCCCCCCGGCGCCGGCGGCCCTCAGGACTCTGTGAACGATCTGAACTCCTCCCACGCTTATCGCGCGCTCCTCGCGATGAAGTTTCCAAGCCCGCCATGGTCGGAACATTCGGGGGGCCTTCTCTCCTTCGGACATACCCTGGAGTGACACCATCGACGACGGACAGCGGGACTTCCTCGTTGTTGGCCATGGAAATGGTCGAAGAAGCTCGAAGAACAAGGGTTGAATGTCAAAGCTTCCCACAGACGGTGCCAATTGTACAGGGGCGAAATATTCTTTGCTCTCCGTACGCCTTGAACGTCAAGCTTCTGGTAACGGCGTCTATCTCTATCTCTGCAACACAAAAATGGTGAGCTGCCCGGCGGTGGTGTGCCGGAAAGACCCTCCGACGATCAAGTCAGATTTTGGGAAGAAGACAATGAGGAGAGAGTGTTTGTGAGAGTGAGTTCGCATACCTCTAACGTTCGTCTTCTTCCATATTTCTAGGCTGGCCATGCAGCCTCAAGATTGTGCGCGCACTACCTCTGCTGTCCTTCCCTGGACAGGTGGCAATGTGCGCCCCTCACCACCTTACGCGTGTAAAGGTTTTGTCCTTTCACCAACACACACTGAACTGTCTAACGGTATTGAGGCGTTCGTGGAGCAGATGTCCTCTCCTTCACACCGTTGGCCTAGGTGGCACCCTTGACCGAGATACCATACCCGGCCTATTGCTTACGGAAGATCACCAACCGAGCTACATACTGCCGAGCTGTCCCTTGTCATCCGTGAAAGACGGACCACCTCGGGCGAGCTACCTCTGAACCGATTCATCAGGACCAACCGGTTGCGAGGCATGCCGGCCTCCAACCGTCCTATCTCCAATTTCGGTCTCAGGAAGCCATTCGCCTTGGCTGGCCGGTCAGAGGCATGCCGGCCTGGCTGCATCCTCGGCCCAACCCGGATCATTCTATAGCCCGGTTTCCATTCGCCACTCCAGGCTTCTCCCGGCACGTGCGAATAACAGCTCGGCTAGATCCAGTTCGCGCTTGCCCGGTCAACATCTCCGACCGTGCAATTCAGTTGCGTTAATAGACGAATTAGCTCGGCGCCGTGCGTTCCGTCAAGTCTGACGTCGCCGTTGCTCGGCCGTACTGTCACGCAAATCTTCCCTCTCAGGACCCCTATGCACGTTTTTCTTCATCCAGTCATCATTTAAAAATTAATTGGATGATAGTTAAATATTAAAAAAAAAATAGTGAAGAAGATCTAAACCCATCAGAGTAGATTGTTTGAAGGGCTCATTTTGAATATACTAGTTGAACCCCCACACGCATGTGGGGGTTGCGCCATTATCGGTTTGGAATAAATCTATGGTGATTGCGCTATAATTGGCTAGGAATAATAGAGTGAGGCAAATACATGATAAATTGTCATTAAATTTTATAGACTTTATTGTATGAATTGAAATTACAAGCCAAATTGATCAAATATTGAACCATAGAGAATTGTGGATTATTCATAGGCAAAAATAAAGCGAATACATTGGCCAGCTTAATTATACAAGTTAATATGCTAGTTATCTGCACTAGAGTTAGATTTTTGAGCACTTGAACTCCATTACAGCGGAAACTGTTTCTCAATATTTTGATTTTTGACGTACATTTAGTTTAAGGGGTCTCCATGTAAATAACCAAATTAGTATATCCTGCACCTTTATAGATATAAAATGGTACACATAACAGAGGCATCAAAGGTTATCGTTAAGTTAAAAACAGAGCTACAATCATCAAATCATATAGAACTCACCATCTTAGTCTCACTTGATTTAGCATAAAGCCAATGGGGAGACAAATGAATACTACTTTCTGATGCTACTTGATCTGAAGCTAGTGACCATGCACAATTTCATGAGCATAGGGATAAGCAAGAAAAAGCGACAGCAATGAAACACATAAGACCAAATACTCTTGTGAATTGAGAAAAAATTTGGTGCTAGAAGATTGCAAAACCAAACTAACCTTTCGAATCATCAAGTAGCCCTATTGCCACCTTTTCATCATCATTACCTCTTCAAACTTCCATTGTATTGGCATCAACCCAACAGGGCAAGTAATAGCTCCATTAGGAAATTCAAACACAATTTATATAATTAAGCATCAACCTAGCATTAAGGAATCAATCCAAACCAAATCAAAGAGTAGGGAATAGAACTTGCAATTCTTACAACAAACATAACAAATAATCAGTAGAATTGTAAGCAACACAAGGAAAACATATATAAATGCAATATGATATAATACCCCCCAAAAAAAAAAAAAAAAGGGAAGAAGAAGAAGAAGAATATGCCAGTTAATAGGGAAAAAAAATAAATGAAACATTATATTCAATTTAGAAGTTGTGGATAAATGAACAATATAGATGTGACAATCATATAAGCCTAATCAGATAAAGAACTCCAACATTACCACTTCAACACCATTACGTCCCACCCAGCCAAAAAAAAAAAAAAAAAAGGATACAATTTTTTTGTTTTTTTTTAAAAAAAGGGCCCTTTAAAAAAGAAAAAACAGGAATCCCACAAGGAGAGAAGTAAGAAGGGCTCCTAAAGATTAATTTCCTGGATGATTCCAAAACAAAGTAGAAAATGACAGTTAAAGTGATAACTGCTAATGCTTAACCATATGGAGAACAGACAATAATGTGTTAAGGCTATCATAACTCAAAATCAATAATATCCTACAAAATAAATACTAAGCCAAACCAATAAGAGGAAGTTTTCACATTAGCCATCCTAACAGGCAAAGGGTCTCCAACTGTTTGAAAGTATACTACAAGTTTACTGAATTATGGGTAAAATATCGAGACATTCAAAGCACTAATTGACTACAAATTTTAACAGATTATAAACCGTGCATTGCCAAAATAGTCAACACCAACCAATATCATGGTAGGAAGAGGAAAGTGACACTGATTTACCAACACAACATATTAACACTAAAAACAAAAAAGCAAAACATTGATTTGATTTGAAGCCTCAGTATCACGAGATATACACAAACCATAAAGTGCAAAGAAATAAAGATGTAAACCTAAAAATCCGAACAAATGCCAAGTTTTTTTAATTTTTCTTCCTAACAATCAAACACACGAATCGTATAGTGGGTTCACAACTAAAGCAAATCAATTCATGCAATTATTAATAGAAATGCAAAGACAAAACCCATAACACAACTAATCTGAAATACACAATTCAGAAAATGCTAAGAATTTTCAGCATAAGACAAAGGCCCTGTTTGGTAGAGCTGTGGGAAAGTGCTTATAGCTTATGCCTAAACAGCTTATAGCTTATAACTATGAACATAAGCTGATTTCTGACTTATTCTTAAAGCATCTCCTGCCCCACTCAAAGAATAAGCTGATTTCTGACTTCCAAAACGCTATAACACTATAAGAATTCACACTTTTAGCAACAAAAAAATTAGTCGCTAAAAGTCAATTTTTGGTCGGCAAAAGTTATCCGCGACCAATTTTTTTGGTCGCTAGTTTGGTCGCCAATTGAGGGTCGCGGAAAGTAATTCGCGACCAAAATTTTCGTTGGTCGGCAAAAGTTGGATTTGCCGACTAAATTTTTGGTCGCTAAATATTTAATTACCGCGACTAATTCATTTTGTCGCTAAAACACTTTGGTCGCAAAAAGTCACCTTTTGCCGACCAAATTTCTTAGTCGCCAATTGACACATTTCGCGACCAAAAAGTTTGGTCGCCAATTGTTACTTTTCGCGACCAAAACTGTTGGTCGGCAAAAGTGAGTTTCCACGACCAACAAAATTTTTGGTCGGCAATACATGTATTTTTTGCGACCAAAACTCTTGGTCGGCAATTGTCATTTTTTGCCAAAAAAAATAATTTATTTGTCGCGACTAATAAATTAGTCGTCAAAGCAGGAAAACAATACACTTGTAATTCCTAATAATTCATTCAATCCATAATAAACCTATAATTTGAAAGCATCATTCAAATTAACTGAATCATTAACATTCGACACAATACATAATTCATTAACATTCGACACAATACAACTATTCTAAGTTTTCATTCACAAGTCACATCCATCTAGCATAACAAATTGAAACAATACATAATTGAGATTTATAGCAACAGAAAAATTGCTTAATCCACTAAGTTGCCTTGATAGCCAATCAAAAAGATCCTTGCGCCCTTCCGTGCCAAGCTTCGCATCCATCAAAGCAGTAGTGATGTAAGGCACCTAATAAAGAAACAGAATTGGAAAATTTATCAGAGAAGCATGATAAATATATAAAATGTGCAAACCAACCCAAGGTTCAATTTATTAACATGCAGATCAATTATTAACTACGTAGCCCTGTCCAATACATGCAGATCAATTAACATGTTCAATTTATTAACGTATAGATAGTTCAATACTAAGTAGCCCTAATCAACCCAAGGTTTCTTGGTTTGATTCTGCTAGTTGCCCACCCAAACCAAACCGACCCATACACGTCCCTGTTCCTTAGTGAACCAATTTGGAAACTGAAAATGTGCAAACTACTAAATTGCATTTCGTTGTCATTTACTTCACAAAGTCCTACATGATAGCCTTTTATACATAATATGACTTACTCCTTCATTATTGGTAGTCCGTTTATGTGCATACACTTAAAGAGCCTCCTCTGCTGACATGCCACTATAAACAAGGTAAGCAGATACCATCAAGCCTGTCCGACCTTGCCAGCCTGCAAAATTTACATAGCAAGAGCATGAGCAGTAGAGGGAGTAAGAGTGGAGGAGCATCAGATTTCAACACATTTAGGGCCCAAAGCACTGCTGGAGCACTTATACATGTGTGTTCGAGTCTGTATCTGTGCAACTGAGCTGGAAATATATTTTCCGTTGCATTAATGAGGGCAACGGGCCTTTGATTCAGATTTGTTTCACAAGTAAAGATAAAATTTAGCCTTTCATATTGTCCATTAGCATATTTTTTCCCTCATCATTTTCTTTTTATAAGTACAACATTGAAGATACCTAACTACAATAAGAAAAGTGATAAATAACATTAGTTAGAAGAAATCGAGGGTGCAAGAGAGATTAAAGATTGGAACAATTTATATAATGTAAAGACCAAGACAAACAACTAAGTACTAATTAAATAGTGACAACTAATGTTGCTGCTTACTTTTTCGGCATAGCCTTCTCATCAGATTTATAACTCCATTCTATTCCCTTAAGCGCAGACTTCTCCAGAGGATCACCGACCTACAAGCAACAATCACTACAAGAAATTGCATTTTTCGCAACGCAACAAAATATGTTGCTAAAAGGGAAAACTCGTGGGCAAAAAGTTTCGCCGACACATAGAGCTACGTTGGCAACCCGTAGGTAAAAGTGAGTTGGCAAAAGTTTTTGCCGACGAAATTATCATTGTGTTGGTAAAAGTAATGCATTTAGCGACAAACATAGTCGTCGATAAAAGCCTTCATCTATCGTCGGCAATTTACCTTGCGTCGGTAAAAGTAGTTCAAATATGATGATTGTGCGACACTTTTCTTTTGTGCAAGCATATCTTATTCTTTTCTCTGCAGATAATATTGCACACTGATTAGCAAAGAACCCAAATTGGAATAACACAAATAAAGAAATAATAACAGGTTTACATAACAAGGTTTAAATAAAGAAATAAACAAGTATATTCACAAAACAATGCGCCTGATCTTAAAAGATGCAAGCTAAAAAAATAAAATAAAAAAAAGGCACTAACTCATGCTAATTCAACATAATGTGGTAATTACACACGTATCATATTGACTGCACCAGAAACATGATTCTACATTTTCACCTAAGTATCACCCAGATGATCTAGTAAAAAGCAAATTAGATATTGATATCAACTGTAAATTAGATATTGAAACATGTCTCTCTGTCAATCTACATTTGTCAAACTGATCACAATTTGCTTACACCTTAAGAACTAAATCAAAGAAAAATAAAAATGTAGAGAGATTGTCAGTTGAACCTGTTGGCTTTATCACACTACATGCATTTTAAATCCTAAATCAAGCATCTAATGTCAAATCCCACCATCCACCCTCTGCTCATCATTTTGTTTTTTATGACCTTCATTATCTTGGGGGATCAAGTGATGAAATAAGTTGGAATTTGCTCTTCCACTTGTAAGCCACATGCAAGATAAAATGCGTTTTTTTTATATCTGCATCATTGGATTAAAAAATTTCTCATCGCAACACTAAGTGGACAGATTCTATATAGGCCAACATATTGCTCTCACTGAAACACATAAATGCCCCAACTTTGGCACATGTATATCTTGCTCAACCTACATTTGTAAATTGTGACACAGTTTCACTCCATTGCCTACGGTGTTGCCTTAATAAATAAATCATATCAGTTTTAACCATTTCATGTTGCACCACTTTAGAGATTTGGCCTTGGTAAAATGGGAGTTGTCTAACCAATACAAAAACTATTTGAGATATCAGTTGATGTGTCCTTGATTGAACTGCTGTTGTTTTATAGGAAGTTGAATTGCCACAAATGATTCAAATTGACTGTTTATTTGTCGTGAGAACACCAATGTTGGACCTTGTATGTATGTCAGGATCTCATGGTTTCTGTAATTTCTAAAGCTACTGAATTAATAGTAGCCAAATCAAATGAAATGTTGTATGGAATGGGGCTATTATTGGGCAACACCAAGTTCGAATCTCATTCAACTATATAAAGAAGGAAGAGACCACAGAGAAATTATAAAACTCACAATTTGTGGATTTAAAAGTAAATTTGCCCAATTCTTATTAAATGTTGAAACTACCTTCTCCTTGCGGCCTGTTTTGCAACTAATTTTTTTATTAACTAATTCACTACTGCTGATGAACTTCGACAAAATAAATAAATAAATAAAAATCAGTTTTCAGTCATTCATAATACATCAGAAGGGTCCCAAGCTTGAACAATGGGTCGGGTTTTGTGCGAATTTCTTATTTTAAACTCCACTTTATTAATATTCACTTCATACTTCAACTTAATCTGACAGTTTAGAACTACCCTTCTACTCGACCTTACCTTATCAATGGTCTCCCAAGCCTTTTCTATTAGAATCGAGTTGTGTCAAATACAATCGGGTCAAATACCATGCCAGAAAAATTGGAGGAACAAAAAAATGATTTAAATCTCTCACGTAGTCTCCCAAGCCTTCCCTATGACATAGAAGAGCAATTATGAAGAATTTGGTGAACCTAGTCTCACAGAAAAAGGGGTTTTCTTCAATCCATGTCAATCAAATTAATTACAGGAGGCAAAAACTACAGGTTTAGCAAATTCAAGGTGAAGAAACTCTTGAGAGGCAAAGATCTGAAAAGTTGAAAATTATAGTTAGGGTTTGAAATTGGGGGAACGAGAGCGAGAGAGAGAGAGAGAGAAAGAGAGAGCGTGTTTACCTGATGCAAGAGGTCTAAAATCGAGAGGATTAGCAATGGTAGAGTGTAGGCGGCTCCACGCACTGCTACCTGGTTTGGTCAGTTCGCCGCCGACCTCAGTTCGGCGACCTCTGCCTTGGTCAGTTCGCCGCTCACGGTGGGGAAATAGGGCGACGCCACCACGGCGTGAGACATTTGTGGTGGTGCTGGTTTTGAATGGTGGTCTAGGGTTTGTGATTGTGTGAATAATAGAGAGAAACAGAAACAGATGAAGAGAGTGAGAGAAACAGGGATACATTGTGGGCATATTTTGATATATTTGTTTGTTTGTTTGAGAGAAACAGATGAGAGAGGAGCATCAGGAAAATGTGTGAGCTAACAGATTGCTAAAGAATCAAAATTTCAATTCCCGCCCCACGTTTCAAATTTCCCTCACAAATTGTTAGTGACCAAAATATCAAATTAGTCGCAGAAAAGGAACCCTTCGCCGACAAATTTTTTTAGTCGCCAAATCTCAATTAACGGTGACTAAAATATTAGTCGCTAAAAGTAGTAATTTGGCGACTAATTTTTTTTGGTTGCTGAAAATAAGTTTTTCGCGACTAAATTTTTGGTCGCCAAAAAATATGTGACCTTCCGCGACCAAATTTGTAGTTGGTCGGCAAAAGTATACCACTTTCTGCGACCAACTCATTTTTTGGTCGCCAAAATATAACCTTCTGCGACTAATAATATTTGGTCGCCAAAAATAATGATTATTCGCGACTAATTAATATTTGGTCGCCAAATGTCATTTTTTTGCGACCAAAATTTTTTTGGTCGGCAAAAGTGGTCGGCAATTGTGTAAATTCTTGTAGTGTAAGCTATAAGCTATAAGCTAAACCAAACACATCAAAATAGCTTAAATTAAGCTGAAAGCTGAAATAAGCTAATTATAATTTTTGCCAAACAGACACAAAGCTGTTAATGAATCAGCAACAACACAACCGAATAAGTTGCCTCTTATTGGCATATTGTCAAACACATGGTATATAAGGTATATCACATGCATATCAAATACAAATCTATAATCATATATCCGAATCAAAAGAACACACACAGACACACAAAATGGAAGGCATGACAATATGATGTGCAAAAAGAAAGCTAAGGTTTTTAACAATCTGTGCAGTTTGAGATGAATTTGAAATCATATACAAAGTAGATATGATTTGTAGAATCAGTCATCGCCACATTTAATTCTTTGGACAACATATAAATCTTTGCTTAATAGGCAGCATTGTTGGTCAGATGATTTAATTTGTGCTTGGGTTCATTGGGGAGCACAGCGAGAGAGAGAATTGTTTGATTGCAAATTTGATCCACCGAAACACAATAAAATTCTAAGAGGGAGAGATGGTGGGCTTGCCTTTATATTGTGAACACCCAGTGGGCATTTCTGATAATTTGATGCGTTAGATTCACAGCACTTGTATGCTTTCATTTTTTTTTATAGAATGTTATAGATTTCAATAGTCATTAATTTTATAAAATTAATTGAGCAAACTAATGTAAAAAATTTAAGTTAGTAGGATGGTCTATTATCAATAAATGTTATCGGCTCATGTGGTTACAAATATTAAACTAATCTATTTTTTAAATTTTATTTTTTATTAATGATTTATTGGATGGACTCTAGAAAATAAACTATTTGAATAACTCACCAAATGAAAGAGTAAAACTTCAATTAGATAGTAGGTCATGATTGATTTGTTACAATTGTTTCACTCAATTTTTTTTATCGAGATCCCTTCCTCGGAAGTCTAACACCATAGAAGCAGTTAAAGAAGGCGAAGTCACTCCTTAAGCTGCTAACAGTCAAACAAAGTGGTCTTTCAGGACACCTTCACCTTGGGAGCTGATGGAATTATTCTCACTGTTTACTGATTTTTTTTTTTTTTAAGTCAATTTTTTGAAAACAAGAAAACAAACAGATTATCAGTAATGTAAAAGCAAAAATGAAAATTTTGTTTGATACCCATGTGAAAACAAATAAAGAGTGGCTGAAGGAGTCAGGGCCGGCCCTGGTTTAAGGCCTGTGTCTAGGTTCCGAAAATTCAAAATGGCCAAATTCTGTTTAATTAATTTAGGCCATTTTAAAATGCCTCAAAGTTCTATTTGGCCCAATTGATAAAAGGCTCAATTAAAAAATATTTATAAGTGTTAGTTGTTAGCCCAATTAAAAAAAATAAAATATATGTATATGTATTAGTCGTTAGCCTAATTCTGTGTGACCTATTTTTTCTCTCTTTTTATGGCACAATTATATGTTTTTTAGTATTTTTTTTTTAAAAAATTACGCAATTTTTATTTATTTATTTAGTTGATACATCTAATTTAGATACACTTAAAAACTATAATATTTTGTGTGTGTGTGTTTTTTTTTTTTTAAAAAAAACAAATTTTCCAGATACAAAAAATAAAAAAAAATACGAATTGCAAACTCAGATAATTAACCAAACAAGATGATTTTTATTTTTATTTTTTATGAATATCTAAAAGGCTCTTGAAAAATTATTTCGTCTTAGGTCTCCAAAAACTCAGGGCCGACCCTGAGAAGATTGTTGATAGTTGAAGATGGTTGTTGGAGGTAGTTGACAACCACCAATGTGTTTGGGGCAGTTTCCGACAAGAGATAGTGGGCAAGGGTAATTGTTGTCGACGGTAGGTGGTTAAAGGAGCCAAAGGTAATGGTCGAAGTTGAAGGTGGTGGTTAAAGGTGGTTGTTGACCACCAATGATGGTCATTTGAGATGGTGGCTGAAAGTGATTGTTGATGGTGGAAGGTGGTTGATAAGAGCCGGAGGTGTTGTTGGCTATGAGAGGTGGGCGAAGATAATTTCCTAAAGAGGTCATTGACGATGGTGGTGATAAACTTTAGGTGGTGGTTGAAGGGGTGAAAGAATGAGGGGAATTTTTTTTTTTCTTCTAAAACAATATTGTTTTAGAAAATTTAATAAAATTTATAAATTTATACAATTATATATGTGAATATCAGTTTTGCTGTCATGAAACCCAATTATTAAGTATATAAATAAATATAAAGTTATCATTGATTAAATGACTAATTATCTAAATAATTCAGTTAATTCAAAAGAAACTCCACATTTTTGGAAGGTTCACATGGAGTTAAAAATATTATTAAAAAAAAAAAATGTAAGAAAATGAATTAGTAAGAAAAAGATTACAAAATGAATATGTAAGAGGAAGAAAAAATAAGAATAATATGATTCACCAGCATAGTAATATTGGTCAAACACAGAGCATTCTTCGCAATAATCTTCGTCGGCGACCGTAATTTCCTCTGCCGATAATTTCTATTGACTTCGTATTTGATTTCTTTTCTTCTCTTTTTTCCTTTTAATGGCCTATCCATCTAACGCAATGACTTTACTCTAGTCAAATTTTACTGCAAATTTAAAAATTTTATTTCAAATTTTATCAAAAAAATTAATCTATAACTCAAACTCATTCATATATGGATATCACACTATATCAATTTAATCTTTACTACACAATCCTATCACTCAAAAAAATCTAAGATGTTTTGTCTGACACCATAGCATTTCTGTAAATAAAAATCAAGAAAAATGTTTGGTGGCTCGAATTCTGTGGCTTGAATATGTCAAAACGATGTCGTTTTTGGTGTTTCGAGCCTTCGAGCCATGTATTTTCGGGTCACCAACCATTGTTGAAAAATCAAAAGGCAGATCTTCAATTGGTTGAATTTCAACTTATGACAAAGAAAATCAAGTTATGCACGGTTACCCCTTTTTTAGTTCAGTTTTTTGTTTTTTTATACAAGATCATTATTTATAAATATTAAGCAAATTATATTAATTTAAATATTGATAAAAAAAATTCCAACTACACATACTTACAAGTTCAATAGACTATAAGTCATTACTATTTATTTATTTATTTATTAGGATTTGGTTGCAATAAATAAAATTATGCTATGTTATGTGGCAACAAAAATAGTGAACTATTAAATTAAACCCCACAATCAGATATAAAAAAAGCAATTAGAACATCCACTTTAATCAAATAGAATTGCACAATTATGACGTCTTCTAACAACCAAGTAGAAATATCTTGAATTCCGAAATTTGAATCATAGCATGAGAATATAATCTTACTGGTCAAATAAACATTACACACGGGAGTCCAAATTTCAACTAAACTAGTCTTGGCGTTTATATCACTCTTCAAAGTTGTACTTCTTAAATACTCATTGATATCTCTGCGTGTGTATGTATACTCGATGAGTGTATTGTTAAAACTATAAGAAATTGTAAAAAAAAAATTATCTGAATTTCATTTGGACAGTTATATACATGAGGATATTTTGAGAAAATTAAAAAAATATGATAGTCTATATTAATTCAGGTGTAAGCTTTATATAATAGTAAGATATCCCGAACCAATAAGATTAGAAGTTGGGTGAAGTCAATCAAATCCACTTTGTTTTGATGGACGAAATACAATATCTACTTGTTTTATCTATCTTTTTTGTGCAGTCTCACTGATTGGAAACACTACATACAGTGGCGGAGGTACTTGGGGACCACGGGTCACGTGCCCCCCGGATTTTAGGTTTTTTTTTTTTTTTTACAATTATAAAGAAAATATTTTAAATAAAAAAATTATAAAAATATTATTAGAGTGAATTATCAATGACCTTTTAAAAATTATGAGAACAATAATGATTATTTTGATTGAAAATGAAGAGACTACTATAAACCATAATATTTATGAAAATTTTATAAATTTTTTTGAATGTAACGGTGATGTCATTATTATTGACATGCAAGTATAAGTAATCTCACTATAAAAATATGAAATTTATTGGATTGTTAGTTACATTTGACATAGAGGTTCACTCTCTATGTGTTTATTTACTATTATTTGGTGGTATTACATACTAATGATGACGTAGTATTACCATTATATTGAATTTTTAATCAAATTTGGTATGAAAAAATAATTTATCATTATATAATTTACGATAAATTACAAATACATCTCATGAGGTTTGCTTAAAACATAAATTGCCCCTGTTGTTTGGAAAATTACAAATACCTCTTTGTTAGTATTTTTTATTTAACAGAATTAACTAAAAAAATGAAATTCATAATTGATCTTCTATAAAATAATAAAATTACCTAAATTATTAATTGAAACATATTTCTAATATCATTAAAAATTGTTAATTGATTTGATGATTCATTAATAAAATGAGTTATTTGTTATGAAATTAGAAACCTCAGGGGGTGGAATGTAATTTCCAAAATCACAGGGGGCGATTCGTATTTTAATCAAAGCTCAGAGGGTGTATTTGTAATTTACCCTATAATTTATTTTAAGACTTATATCCATATTTTTTTATATTATTCATGATACACTAGTTACAAATAACATTATTTTTTTTGATATTTCTCGAAATCAATCGTAAAAACTTGCGTAAAATATTTTTGTAAAAATTTTTGATATTGTAATTAATAATTGTCCCCTCTAATTTAATTTTCTGACTCCGCCACTGACTACATACGTATGTCACTGAGATGCACTGATGCAAGACCATGTATAGAATAAATTAAAGCGCACACACAAAAAGAACAATATAAATAGAAAATAGAGAACTTCATCTGAATTTTATTTGTCAATCAATATTTCAGATTAAATATGGATGTTTTGAGCCTAATCTAACAACTTTAAAAATTAATAAAACTAAATTACTGTTTTAGCATTAAACGGTCAAAACCCTCCATAACGACTTGTGAATCACCACTAGAGCATAATTTTTCCAAGTTTACACAGCAATTTTCAACCACCTCTCTCTCTCCATGAATTTGCTTGGTTGCTTCCTAACATGCAAAGAATTTAGATGCGTGTTTGAACTGGTCATTTGACTCTTCCAAAGCTTACTTGCATCTCATCGATCTCCCCTATAAATACATAACAAAATCAAATACAACTCATATCATACCTACCTAGGCATACCTCTCTGAGTCTCTTAATCTCTACACCACGGTTTTTTTCAAAACATAAAAACAAAAGCAAAAACAAAAAGAAGTGTTACATTCATGGCCAGACAAGCCAACCACCTTGTTTTCCTCCTAGTTCTTTCACTATGCTTGACCATGCTCTTCACCTCCATTGAAGCCCGCCCCATCAACAATCCGATTCACTTCCAGCACCACCACCATGACAAGATGAAATCAAGGACTCCCCGAGGAGTTGGGAATGGTCATCGATACGATCAAGTTCTTGCTCTCCGGGGCATCAAGTCCGGTCCGAGTCCTGGAGACGGAAATTCTGTCGTCACTGGGGTTCATAATTGACTCTGAAATTTATTTATTTATATTTTTTTCACTTCTCCATTTGTGACCATTTCGTTGTATATGGTCATTGAAGTTGGGTTTGGGTTGGGAGTTCAAATAGTGCTAGAGAATGTGTATAGTGCTGCATGTGAAGCACAAAAACATGAAAGTCTTAAATCAATTCTTTTGTTATACATAAGTATGAGATTATCTGTAAACATCTTTTCAAGAAAGATCAATTATGGTTTGTGAAATTTCGGGCCTTGACATCTTCTCTTGATCTCCTTTCTTTGGTTTCAATAAATGGTTAATAGTTACACTTTATTCTCTATTTTTTTTTAAAAAAATTAAGTGAATTGTTACACTTTAATTTCTATTATCAACGCCATTTAAAATCAAAGAATAACAATAGGAGGGGTATTTTTGAAACTTTACGACAGAAAAAAATGTGACAAAAATAAAATATGGAAACATCTCTATAAAACCACCGAATATTGTATAGAATTTTTGGTAGTTTAGTTGGGTCCCTAACAGAAGTAATAGACGGTTGGAACGTAAAATGTGACAAAGCCCTCCACCAAGTGTATATTTTGAAAATGAAAAGGCAACAAAATTCATATTTAAGATCACGTGTCTTAGTTATTTTGACTTTGTTGAGATTTCATGTAAAATATTGAAAAAAACAAAAAAAAGTTTAATTATTGATCTTGACCATGCTAGCTTTGTTTTTCAATTTTTGATTTGAAACTCATTTAAATTGCCTTATTATTTAAAAAACACCAATAAGGTCATCTCCAACGCTTCACCAAATCCATCATCAAATTTAAATTTGGTGAAAAAGTACTTCTTTTTTTTTCCTCCAATGGTTTCATCAAACCTATATCAAACTAAAAAAATAACAAATGTTTCACCAAACTGAGGATCTGAGAACCTTTCACCATTTTACTGTGTATGATCGTTGAGTATGGAACCCACCGAACGACTTGATGTCCCCCGGTCGTTCTCTTCCTTGAACAATTCATTGAATTTCCAAGCTTATTTGAAGACAAATCAAGAAACTCAAGCTCAAACAAATTCCCAAAAGCAGGTGGGATTGATCCATGGAAGTTATTATATGAAAGGTCAAGCCATTTCAATGCTTTGAGCTTAGAAATGATAGTGACATAACCTTCTAGCCCTCGGCATGTAAGATCAAGCTTTTCGACCATGGAATTGCTGGAGTTACATCCAATGCCAGACCAAGAACAGTAGATGGAATTGCTTTAAGCTCATAAACAGCTTCTGTTTTCAAAAACCTACTTACCTCTCCAAAGATTACTTAATCAATATTAAGAGATTTTGGTAAAAACACAATCGAAAGCTCACACAAAAAAGACCTAAGCTTCAAAACCCCCTTCCCTTCCCCCTCCCCCCCAAAAAAAAAAAACTCACTTTTCAAAGATGACCCATTTTAAAAATCCCCAACTCAACACATTCTTTACGTTTGGCCTGGAAGAGAAATCCCCAAATCCCCAATGGTTTAGGCTCTGAAGAGAGAGAAGAGTAAGGAGAGCCAAAAGGGTAATGGGAGGAAGAAGAAGAAGAGGAGGTAGAGGGAGGAAGTAGAGTGAGAAGGGAAGGGGGAAGAAAGAGAGGAGGTGGTGGTGATGGTTGATGAGGCACTTTTCATAAAAGGCTCAAGTGCTTTCATAAACTCACTCCTGACTTTCAAAGTGCTTCCATCAATGTCTCTCTCTTCTCTCACTCATTCACACATATCAAGAACACTCTCAGTGTCTCTCTCACTGATGCTTTGTTTTGGACATTCTTCAACAACCTCCATTATCAAGCACCTCTCTCTCTCTCTCTCTCTGTGATTGAAGAGTATCCATCAAAGAAAAGTTTTTTGTAAAAATTGAGATACTTGAAGCTATTTGAGAGTGATTATTACAAACAACCAGCAATAGTAAAAATTGAATACTTCGGTGCCTCAGTGATGATGTGATTGAAGTGGAAGCCATAAGGTCAGAGATTAACAAGAGAACACTGGCAACTGAACTGAATATGGATATAGATCGGAGTATGAGGCTTGAGACAGCTTAGAAAAGGACTTCAATGGATGTTTCCGGTGGTTCTTTCTTGACTGAGGAGGAGGTTGATGTTTCCACAGACTAGATGAATGCCGCCTCTGTAAGCTGGAACAGTTGCTGGTCGACCGGCCGAACGTCCCCCCGGTCAACCTGTGTTTTGATGACAACACCGTTGAAGTGGCTGATATCAAATAGAGGAATTTATGTTTTTTTTTTTTATTCAGATTTGATGAAATATTTGGTGAACCGTTGGAGATGCCCTAACACACCAGTTTTTTTGTATAAAATTTCTATTTCTAAATCATATTCCTACCCATAATCTCACTTTCTCATACAGTTTATATACTAATAAATTCACCAAGGAAAAATTCAAAAAACCAAAATATCTCCTGTAAAGAAAGAAAAAAAAGAATGTGAAATATCACTGCATTCAGCTTCCACATTCTCATCTTCTTCATATGTATTCTCGGTAATTTGATCATACCAAAGTAGAAAAATGATCAATGCCCATATGAGACACCCTTATAGTTGCATCGAGATTGAACATTATGGTTGTTATTATACATAGGATCTTTGTAATCCACTGCCTTGATCACAACAGCTTCGCGTCGCCCATCCTGTTCTTGAACTGCACCAAACACAATCTCTTTCGCTTCGCAGCTCTGCTCATAGAAAGTTTTAGGCCCAGATGAGTAATGCCTCTGATACTGCTGTTGGTGGTGAAAGGTCCGGCTTCGCTTGGGGTGGCGAGGCTTCTCCACTTCCTTCGACATAAATGGGTAGGTTTGCATTGGTGTCAGGGTTCTGGGTTCTATTGATGGGGGCTCATCTTCATGTGGAATCATAAAGCTCTCTTGCATAGGCCAAGCATTTGAATGTTTGCTCGGTTGCTGGTAATGCTGCTGGAATTGGTGGTGGACTGGCGGCTTTTTCTTCTTCCTAAAACCCAAAAATAAGCTCACAAATATTTCGACCGCGGATGTGACGCCATTGAGGAACAGCCTGCCGAGTGAAGTGAATAAACCCTCTTCTGGCTTCTCGTATTCATCTTCAGGTGGAATTAAGGGGGGCCTGACTGATTTATGAGGCCTTTGATATGGTGCTGGTGACATGCCTTCTCTCATTTGAGTTTCAGGATCCTACAATGGAAAATGTGTAAAGTGCATACCCGAGATGACTTGCTGAAAATGCATGAGCTAAAAAACAGGGGTATCAACACAGAACATAGGTTTTATAAAAAATTTGATACAGACACGGTAAATTTAGGGCACATACATAGATATAAGAGGCATTAATGTATATTTGGACATATTTTTTATTTTTTTTCCCATTTTTTTCATATATTTTTACAAAAAATTCCATAAATGTGTCGTGAGGTGTGTCTAAATACAGATGTGTCCCCAACAAGTCTTGCAAACAAATAATAATTAGAATGATTGTTAAAAAAATTGAATACAGACACAGTAAATTTAGGGCACATACATAGATACAAGAGGCATTAATGTATATTTGGATGTATTTTTTTTTTATTTTTTTCCCATTTTTTTCATATATTTTTTAAAAAAATTCCATAAATGTGTCATGAGGCATGTCTAAATACAGACATGTCCCCAACATGTCTTGCAAACAAATAATAATTAGAATGATTGACATTCTACATGATGTGTCCCACATGTGAACACGAGTGTCTGCGAAGTGTTGGTATTCGATATGTAATAGACACAGACACCATGCCTATCTTGGAGTGTTCATGCTTTCTAGTGCCTGAGCAAATTCATCAGGAAGACAATCAGCTTGGGAAAACCTTGAGTAGCTTTCCTTTCCCCTCCCAATTCATGATTCAAATCACAGAAAAGAAAAAAAAAAGTCCAAAGTTATTCACTGCCCAGAATGGTTTGGAAGCAGAATTGGGAATCTTACAGACAAATTGTTATCAGTAAAGAAAAACGAACAAAAATGCAATATCGAAGCCTACTTTTCCAGACTCTCTTCTTTTCCTCCATGTGTAAAAATGAAAACATACACATTCAAATTGAAGGAAAATTGATCCTAAATGAAGAAACAAAGTATCTGACAAATGTCTGAATTACTCACACTCTGGGATGAAAACATAGCCCCGACTCTACGCTGTAGCAAGGCCATCATGTAACCAAAGAACCCGGCTGCAACAAGTACTGCTATCCCTGCAAGTGTGTGAATTTTCTCAATTGAATATCTATGATCTTGACTGTGAAGAACTGGTAATAAGGATGAGATTTTAAGTAACAGCTGAGTTTTACCCAGATACTGATTCCCGTTGTAGTGGTAGACGCAATCATCTTCACGGAGTTGGATATCTCGAATTGCCTGGTTTCCTCTGTCTACAACCAAAAGAGAGCAACTACCTCCGACATAAACCACATCAAAATCATCTGAGAACTTTGCATCTTCACTCGGACCGTCAACATGACCTCCTCCTCGGCTCCACTTTCCGCCTGCAATAGTGACAACCCCTGCATAGAGAGAAGACTGACTTCAAATTGAAGTCTCTACCTCCAAGCCTCTGACCCTAATAAGCCATCTTGATTTGCTTAAAAAGAGCAGTAGGGGTTGCAGAGAATAAAGTCAAATACATACTGAATAGGATGAGAACTTTTGTTGCAAGTGTGCCTTGAATTCAACCCAAAATATGTTTATCACCCGTTGGTGACCTGCACAATCTGATTAATGGACAAGTGGCAAGGTTTCCTTGATAGATCTGACCAGATACTTTTGACTTAATGGGTCCTACCCAACATTTGTATTTGGATCTATTTTGTCCAGGTTTGCTGTTTTTAGGATCTTTGTATTTGAGGGATTATTTCATGGTTCTAGGGTTTTTGGATCTTGAGAGGTTCTGTAACATGGGGTTGTTGAAAAAAAGCTGACTAATTGTAATATCCACATTATAGTGAATTTTTCTCAATTTCTCCTTTGCCATAACAGTTTTATTACTAAGGTTGGGCTGTTTTTAAGCAAAAACTCTACTCTACCTGCATCACTGATCTTCCTGATGGCCATATTCAGAGTGTCAGCAATGTAGATATTTCCTCTGTGATCTACAGTAATCCCTTTTGGGTGATTCATCCTAGCTTCTCTTGGCTTTCCATCCACAAGCCCCGAATACCCATCAGGTGATCCAGCAATCAGCTTGGGCCGGCTATCTGCACACAGCGGTAGAGGAAGCAAGAAACTTTAGCCATAATGCATATCTGAATCGTGCTTCTTTGTATGAACTTAAAAAGGAAAAAGAAGAGAGGATTCAAAGATATGTATCACAGCTGGTAGTTCATGTTCCTTTTTTCAATTTCAATGATACATATTCTCTTTTTTTTTCTTTTTTTCTTTTTTTGATAAGTAGTTTCAATGATACATATTCTTACTTGTTCTACCTTATGATTTGTTCTTACCAAGAGATTCTAATTAACAAAAATTGGAAACCAATAAAATAGACTAAAAAGCCTTCAGGGTTGGAAAGGAAAAAGAAGTGGGAATTGAATCTAAAGAAGACTAAACAAGTTCAGGTGGTCACTGGGAATATTGGTCTCAAAATAAAATTTAAAAAAAAAAAAAAAAGAGGGAACCCCTTATAAAGATGGCAATGAATTTGCATAAATGAAATTTAGAAGACCGAGTTAGTTAAAAAGTGGAGTCTTCTGCTAAACAAAAGTAAATTGCACAGTTTTTTTGGAATTCCCTGTGGGCTTGCCAAATCTGAGATTAAAAAAACACAAAAAATTATATATAAAAGAAGACATGGACAGTGACAGGTTCAGATAAATTCTTTTCTTAGTGAATGACTACAATTGACTGTTTGGAAATAATTTTGGTAAAGATATCAACACCACAACTTAAAAGAAAATGGATTTAATCTGCAACAATAAATCTACATTGCAAGCCTTTAGCAAAATAAACTTATGATGTGACAAAAAGGGTTGAGATTTTGCAAATGTTAATACTTTGACAGTCCAGACCCAGAATCTTCTTAGACACGGGTTACTTAAAAAATAAAGAGTATGGAACTATGGATATATTCAATGAATGTTTTTTATATAATTTTCAATTTTATCAACTGATCAAAAATGAATATAAAGAAGAATAAAGAAGAAATTTGGTCCGTCATTGGAGAAACTTGGTCTCAGACGTAAAGTGCAAGTTCACAAATTTCAAAAAATATAGAATTGATTCTACAAAACAGAGTGAAAAGGCCTAGTGTACTTTACAAAGTGAATTCTTCTTGTAAACAAAAGCAAACACAAGGCACATTTCTAAAAGTTTATCATAATGAATTTAACAAAATAAAAAGAGAGAGATTAACTAAAGAAAATCATCATCAATAATTGGGTGTAGGTCCTCTCCCAAGGACAACCCGAACAATCGATTCCTGGATGAGCAGAATTGAATTAGAAGTTTTGGTATAGTTGTCGTAAACAAATCAAAGACCAGCAACTTTCTTAGAAAATGTATTTAGTAAGAATGTGCAAAAAAGTTCACAAATTAAGAACAGGGTTTGATTGTTAAGAATCCGTATCACCAAATTAGAATTAGTAAGGCCAAAAATAAATTTTTTTTACAAGAATTGTAAATCACAGGCACACACCAGATTTAGGTGATTGATACCAAAACTAGGGTTATAGTCGCTGTGATTCCACTATGATTAGAAAAGATAACTCAACAAAAACAAACATAACCATTCTCCCTCGATTACATATACAAGGAAAAAGTGCGAAAATACCAAAAATATCTTTACTCTAATGGGGCAAGCCTCCGAAACCCATGAGTGATTAGTGTCAAATAACAGTTTAATGGAATGGAACAAATCAATAAATCACAAAGTTCAAACCTTTTATGGAAGAAAATCAAACTTACATCGAGACAATGGAGTTGAAATCATGTAAATGTTGCTATTTTCAGAATCCAAAACCAGGAGCTCCCCAGTTGGAGATACTTCAACCGAGTATGGATCAATTCCAAGTTTACTTCCATCGAAGACCGTCTCGACATTGTATCCACCTTCAAATTTCATCATCGAACGGCTAGAAATCGCTGAAAACACAAAAACCCATCAACCTCAAGATCCCAAATAAACAAAACAAGGAATACAAAACAGGGGAAGTAACAAAATGTGAGATCAGCAACAGATTTGCACCTGTTGTGGTGGTTGATTTTGGTGACCACAACCGTTTAACAAGAGCAGAGACAACATTTGAAACAACCCCACTAAGAATTTCTGCAAATGTATGGAAATGATCAGAGTATTGAGATATGAAAGACTTGTATGGATTCAAAATGTGCTAGATTATATTATATGTATATATATACTCACTTGCAGGAGGTGGTGTTGCTGAAGCTGATGAGAACCCAGAAAGTAAAATAGCAAATATGAGAAGTAAAATGGACCAATTCCTCCCCATTGTTCTTGTTCTCACTGGAAAAATGTGCTCTGCATTTTGAGAGAGAGAGAACAATGTAGCCCTTACTCTTTTTACTTGCTAACCAGTGCAGCCCTTCTCTTTTCTTGAGTGAGTGAGAGCATGAGGGGGTCAGGAGAGAGAGAGAGAGAGAGAGAGAAGAGGGGTGTATGTGATGATGGAAGAGTCAAACAGGCAGAGGGGGAGTTCCTGTTCTGTTCTAGGTGAACGAAAGTGAAAGGCAAAAGACTGAGGGATCAGATGCTCTGTTTATTTTAATCTTCTAATTCTAACATTATCCAAATACATAAATTTCACAAAAAGATAATGTAGAATTTACACAATTTCTAATTTATAAATTTATATTTTATTAAATTATAATTAAGATTTTTTAGATTTTTAAATCTTATTAAATTTTTAATAATTGAAATTATTCTTTAAACAACGATTGTTTATTATTTATGATTATTTATAAAGAAACGTAATGATTTGACATTTATTTTGATTTTTAAAACTTTAAAACATTAACTTTCAAATTGAAAAAATTAAAAAAAAAATTATGTGCAAAAAAAAAAAATTTAATCAGTTTGTTTGGTTTTAGCTTTCTGAATTCAGTTTTATAAAAATTGAGTTTTTTATTTTTTGTTTTTTTGTTTTTAGTAAATATTTTTAAAATTTTAAAATTTTTTTTTACTTTTTTAGATGCACCTTATTTAGATGTATCTAAATAGTAAAATATTTTTAAAAAAATATTTTAAAAAATTAATAAATACACAAAAATAAGAAAAACATACTGAATTTTCAATTTTTTGGTATTGAGTGTATTTTTAAAGATTTTTTCACAAATATTATACTTTTTAAGTGTAATTATGTTTGGTGTGTCTAAAAATTAAAAAAAATTTGTTTAAAATATTAAAAAAATCATTGAAAACATTAAAATACGAAAAATAAAAATAAAAAAAGTAGAATTTTCTAAAACCACAACCAAACAAAGTGTTTTTTTGAAAAATTTGAAAAAGCTGAATTTTTTTTTTTTTTTTGTGTAAAACTGAAAATTTTGTGTTTATAAGGAGTATAATGATGGAACATTGATGTGCAAAAAAAAAAAATTAAACTGAAAAAACTAATAATGTTCTCAGTTTTAAAACTGAAAAAAAACTGTTAATATTCTCGATTTTATTGGATAGTTGAATCAAACTAATAAGTAGAATGGTAAAAACATTTAATCTCATACTTTGTTTTTTTATTAGTTAATAAAACAATTATCTGGAATATTACTATGTAAAATTGACAATATTCTTAATTTGAAAAATTAAAAAAAAACTGATAATATTTGCAGTTTTACTAAATAGGACTTATTAATTCAAAAAATTTTAAATATGATCTAAACTATCATAACATTTATAAATAAGACTTTTAAGTAATTAACTCACAAATAAAATGGTTTAAAAATAAATAAAAATAAGAATAAATTATAAATATATTCTCTAAATTTTTTTAAAAATACAGATTGACCCATGATTCGTGATTTAAGTTCTAAAATCATACATGATAACTTATATTTTAAGTAAATTTTAATAAATATATTTATAATTTACCTTAAAAATAATTAAACAACGATGTATTTTAAAATTACAAGTCAAAGTGATAATATTTAAAATTGAAAACTAATGAATCATGTTGCTCAATTTAAAATTTTTGTATGAATTTTTATTTTTATAATCATGATGTTTCAGCGAGTTTCATTTTAAATATCAACTACTGATTAAAGAGTAATTTGGACTTTCGATAAGTTTTGTCTATCATTTTCCTCATGCTTATTATGCTTATTTATTTAGCCAAAAAATAATGATTTTGTCACTTAATAAAGAAGTAGAGGTATAATTTTACAATAGCTTTTGCGGCTTGAACTATCAAACTTGTTTACAGACTTCAAGGTGAGAACCATAAAATAAAGGGTTTGAGTTCCCTCTCGTCAGTGATGAGATTGGAAGGTATTCTTAAATTTGTGAAGATTCACCACGAGTTTTATTTTGATAATCTGAATCGTTGAATATGTAAAAATCGTTGAGTGTTATATACTTATAAAAAAATTACGTTGATCGGATATCGATAGCTATGTGATCAAATCAGTTTTTGTATAAAAAAAATAAACTGTAAAATAATTAACGGTTGACAAAAATCTAATTCGATAAAATAGTTATCGATATTCGATCAACGTGATTTTTTTATAAGTATATAGTACTTGACGAGTTCTACATATTGAACGGTTAGGATTATTGAAACAGGACACGTGGTGAGCCCCCATGGGCCCAATAGTACCCTCTAGTCCGATCAAGTACTGAAGAGAAGCCAATCCCTAAAATAAAATAGGTAAAGTACACTGACACATCGGAGGTTTCTATTTAATATAAATTCTCTCTTTATGTTTGAAAAATTATTTTCTTTTTGAGATTTGTAATCTCGTTATAAATTAGGGTAAATTTCACTTTACCCCCTATGGTTTTGGCTGGGTACAGATTACCCATCACATTCGGAAATCACCACATAACTCCCATGTGGTTTGTAGACTAAAACACACTGTTAGCTTTCCGTTAAAGTGAGAGTCACGCACTTGCAAGGACAGTAACACTATTTTTAAGACGAAAATGTCCCTGACACATCTTCAAATTTATAAACAATGCCATCAGATTTGTAAAAACCTCTACCGAGGAAAAGGAAAAAAAAAAAGAAAAAAAAGATGAGACATATACTTCATTTCATCATCTTTCATACATTTAAATATGGAGTGTTTTGGAAAATTGGTAAAAAATTAGTTTTTTGGTTTTTTTGTTGGCTTTTTTAGCAAAAAACTGACTTCTTTTGGGTAAAAAAACTGACTTTTTTGGCTAAAAAAATTAAAAAACCAAAAAATTGACTTTTTTATCTTGTTGCCAAATTGAGCCTATATATATATATATATATGTGGATAAAATTCAAAATATATATATACATACAGCAGAAAGGGTTGGGTTCTAATTACATATTTGTGGTCTTCACCCATCATTAGCCACTGAAACCCAACCCAACAATTTATATATGCGATGTGTGTATATAGTTTTTCACTACAGATGGTTGCAATGGATTCAATGGTTTGATTCGTTGACGATGTGGATTTCAGTGGGGGATTTGAAGGCAGATTTCGTGGTGGTAAAGGTGGCGGGGTGGGGAAGGATTGGTGGTTATGATCTAGCGGGAGTTGGGTGTTGGGGTAGGTAGAGGGGCTTGATTTGGCACTGGATTATGGTGGATTTGGTATTGGTATTGGTATTGTTTATAAATTTGATTTTCATAATACCAAGATCAAATCATATTTAGTAAGATCAAACCATCTTCTAATTTTTTTTTTTTTGTTTGGATAGAGGTTTACAGATTTGATGGCATTGTTTTATAAATTTGATTTTGGTAGATGATGAAGATGATGAACTGTATGTAAGATGATGAAGAAAAAATGGAGAGAGAGAAGAAGATGAATGAGGGTATAATTGTCAATTTGCAACATTTGTTAACAGAAGTTAGTTTGCGTTTTAGTCTACAAACCACATCGGGGTTACATGGTGATTTCCGAATGTGAAAGGGGTAATTCGCACCCGACCCAAACCATAGGGGATAAAGTAAAGTTTGCCCTATAAATTATTCCCTGAATTTCTGATGGCATATTCTAAAAGTTTTTAAATGACCATTTTGTCTTTTTTCCTACCATTTTTTCTTCCCATCATCAAGACTACATTCTATAACTTTCTATCATTAAATTCTACCTAAACATATTTTTTTCGAGTGATAATATACAAACATAAATTTTATATAAAATTTTCAAACACAATGATATAACTTAATAATGACTTTTTACTTTAAAACAAAATATACTGCAAACATGATTTATATTTACAACAACATTACTATTACAACATTTTTATGATATTTTTTTATATAAATTCTTATGTATGAATAGAATTTTTTATTTTTATTTCCACAACCATTTTTTTCTTGTTTATTCACCTACATTTATTATAGTATTTTCAAACACCGTCATTCTCATTTGTTACAATATTACTAAAATTTTATATTTTTATATTTTTTTGTATTTGATGAATTTAAAAAAAAATACAAAAAATATTATACTTTTTAAATATATCTAGATTAAGTGTATCTAAAAATAAAAATAAAAAATTGCTTAAAATATTTTTAAAAATTCAGTAAAAATAAAAAAAAATACGGAAAAAAAAAAACTCAATTTTTTGTGTGAGTTAAACAAAAAAGATAACACACTATAACATACAAGGATTTTAGAGACTAAATATTTTGATCTCTAAAAGTAAAAATTTTGTTGCAAAAGACATTTAGGGTCCAATTTCCATTGTCATGAGAATAGTCGCTAAAATGTCGTTCCGAAAAGTAAAAAAACAAGGCTTTTAGCGACAATTTTGAAAATGTCACTAATAAATAAACTTTTAAAGACAAAATAATTTAGTCTCAAAATGATTTATTTTTTGAGACAAAAAATTTGGCCCCAAAAGAATAATAATTCATCATTAATGTTCAATTTTCGTTGCTAAAAATATAATGACGACACTTTTGGCAACAAAAATATTTGGTGCCAAAAAAATAATTGTCCCTAAATTTTGGTCTCTAAAGCCTTAATTTTTTGTAGCGAAATGAAAAAAATATCAATCAGCTTGCTTGTTTTCATTTTTCAGAAAATTCTACTTTCTTATTTTTCGTATTTTTTTTATTTTTATTGAATTTTTTTAATATTTTAAGCAATTTTTTTACTTTTTAGACACACCTAACATAAATACACCTAAAAAGTAAAAAAATTGTAAAAAAAATCTTTTAAAAATTCACTAAATACCAAAAATACAAGAATTCAGTACATTTTTTGTATTTCTATGTATTTATTAATTTTTTAAAATATTTTTTCACAAATTTTTTACTTTTTAGATATATCTAACTAATATGCATCTAAAAAAGTAAAAAAAAAATGTTTAAAATTTAAAAAATATTCACTAAAAACAAAAGAATACAAAAACCCAAAAACTCAGTTTTCAAAAAACTTAATCCAGAAAATTCAAACCAAACACACTGAGTATCATTTTATTATTTTATATGTATAGAGGTTAAAAACAAATATGTCATTTTAATTTGACAAAGAGATAAGTGTAATTTTTCAAACGTGAGGAGAGAATCTGTCTTAAACAGAAACCTCAGGGAGTGTCAGTGTAATTTATCCAAATAAAGTGCTTGTTTGGCATGTAAGAGTTGAGAGGTTTTTTTTTTGGCTATTTTAACTAGAAAAAGACAAAATAAACTAAAAAAATAATAAGACAATATTATATTTAAACTATAATTATTTCATCTTTTTTTTCACGAAAGTCAAAAAAGTCAAAAAACTCATTCCAAATAAGATATTTTAACCCCAAACTAAAATAACTAAAAAGCAAAAAAAACCAATACCCAAACGAAGCAACTAATTAAAATACACTGGATTAGCATAGCACAAAAAGCCTCTCTATCATTTACAGTAGCAGAAAAAGAAACACAAATTGAATACATAACTATACTCTTGTTTTTTGAACAGAATACATAACTATACTCTATAATCATCAAAACTAAGCTAGACATGGTAGATCATCCCTACCTCTAGAGTAGTTGCATGAGGAACTCTCAATGCATGCATTGGATCCCGAAAATTCCTCCTCAAGAAATCATATCCTATATTAATCACAATTCTCTGAATCAAATTCGATCCCCTCTTTGCCCTCACGTAACAATGCCCCATTATAAATGCCATCCCCGCCTCCCTCGCTTCCATCAGTTCCTGCAGCTCCTTTCTCGCGGTTATGTTCATCTGAGGACTCTCTGGCAAAACAAACCTCACTCTCTTCCTTGGAAATTCTGGGGATCGTATCTCCCTCAGTTCTTCTGAAAAATCTTCGTCTACGGCTTCTTCGCACATCTTTATACCTTCTAGATTTGTTGAGGCAGTTCCAACAACAGTCATTTTTTCGTCACCCTCCAAATCTACATTGTATTCTGGATTCTCTGACCGGATAAACTCAGCAATACTAAAAACCAAGTCTTTTTCAAACTCCACGTTGTCTTTGTGAATGTCACGATAACCATACCGTGCAATGCATCTATAAATTCGGTACTCTCTTGGGCCGATTCTTCCCACGAGGAACCTTTCCTCAGGTCTAACGTGAGGCACCGGGACGGATTTGACGCAGAGGAAGATTAAAACTTGGTGGAAAGCAGGGAGATTGGTGACGAAATGAGAGAAAATGGCTGGGATTCCGGATACAAGCTCGGTGTGTATTAAGCCAATGCCACGGACCCGAACAATTCCAAGATTTGGACCTAACTCGAGTAGCCAGTTGATGGAAACCTTGTTTTGAACATCAAACTTATATTTCTTGAGCGTGCCATGGTGCCAAACGTACATGATTGCTAGAAAGATGAAGGCGAGAGCAACAGGCACCCAAGCCCCTTCAAGGAACTTCATGAGTGAAGCTGAGAAGTAGAGCGCTTCTATGGAACCGAAGAAGAATATGAAGCAAAGGGCTAGGAAAACATTTCTGTGCCAGCAGAGGATGATAACAAGAGACATTAGGCAGGTCGTTACCAACATGACAGTTATAACTGCCAAACCTGCTCCAGAAAAGAAGTTGTATTAAAGATCATTATTCATGACTAAAAACTCATAAAATTCATAAAATTCAAACAAATGTTAAACCAAATTCTGATAGCCTAGTTGTATAGGCAAAGAACATTTTTAGTACCTGATGCGTTGCTTATGTGTTTCATGTTTCTGAAACCAATAGTAACAGCCAAGCACAGCATCATTAAAGTCCAGTTGATGAGCGGAATGTAAATTTGGCCATGTATTTTGGATGATGTGTGGACTATTTTGACCTTTGGAAAACAACCCAGAGCAGAACACTGTTTGATGATAGAGAAAGTCCCGGTGATGATGGCTTGGCTTCCCACAACTGCTGCGAGTATGGCTATTCCCAGAACAGGCCATCGGATTTTCTCTGACATAGAAGATGAATACTTCTATTAGAAAACACTCAGATTAAAAAAATTGTTGGATTTTTGCCCTTTGTATCTGTGAGATATGCCAAGCAAAATATGAAAAAAAAAGAAAAGAAAAAGGAACAATTAGTACCCACCAGGTACTGATACATAGAATCCAATCCGGTAGTAACTTTCATTAGAATGATGCCTGGAAAGATAAGCAGCTTGCCCCATATATGCTAGGATCAAGGATGGGTAAACCACAAAGGTGAATGCAATCTGCAATAACAATTAAATGAAAAATTGACATTCTGATTCTGAGCGTTAGTGAACCAAGTAACCTATTCACTTTGAATGATACCTCTCGGCAAATCAAGAAAATAACAGTAGTTGTTTCTGTTTTAATGTGTTTGTTCTTGAAGTGATTTAACTTTTAGTGAAAAGTACATCAAGTAGTGTAACCAACAAATTCAAGAAAAAATGAAAACCTCAACTAGGAAATGAAGAGTCTTCAGTTTAATATGAGCGATAAATTTTAACTAGAAGTACATGCTGAAACATGAAGACCACCACTACGCAACTAAGCGAGAGAGAGAGAGAGAGAGAGAGAGAGAGAGAGAGAGAGAGAGAGAGAGAGAGAGAGAGCCTGTATGATTGCCGATTAAGTCAAATTATATGCATACTTTTGTAAGGTCAAGACTTCTAGCATAGGCCTCAAAATCATTTATATCTACTATAAGTATTTCTGAATGAATTGTATATTCAACTTGTAAATAATACAAAGATTACAACCAATATTTATAGGAATCCTAACCTTAATCTAGAATAGGAAATACAAACCTAATTCCATATTTACATAGCATTCCATAATTACATAGCAACCTAATTCCATATTTACATAATAGTCGTAAGTTACACAAAATATTATCACACTCCCGCTCAAATTCAAGGTGTTTGAGCAGAAAACACTGAGAGTTTGCTAAGAAGAAACTGAAATCGAGCGGTAGTGTGAATCTTGGTGAAGAAGTCCGCAAGTTGCAAAGCTGAAGAGACGAAAGAAAGCAAGAGAGAGTCAGACTGTAGAAGCTGTTGGACAAAGTGACAATCAATCTTAATGTGTTTCGTCTGTTCATGGAAGACATTATTGTGAGCAATCTGAATAGCACTGCGGTTGTCACAATAGAGAGAGGTTGGAGAAGACTGAGGGACACTCAAATCAGAGAGAAGACAATAGCCCTGTTTGGTAGAGCTGTGGGAAAGTGCTTATAGCTTATGCCTAAATAGCTTATAGCTTATAACTTTCAGCTTAAGCTGATTTCCAGCTTATTCTTAAAGCATCTCCTGCCCCACTCAAAGAATAAGCTGATTTCTGACTTCCACAAAGCTATAAGCTATAAGCTATAAGCTAAACCAAACACATCAAAATAGCTTAAATTAAGCTGAAAGCTGAAATAAGCTGGAAATAATTTCTGCCAAACAGGCACAATGAAGCCAAACAAGCTTAGCAGTCGCATGAGCCATAACACGGTACTCAATTTCGCCAGTAAAGTGAGTAACAGCAGTTTGTTTCTTACTTTTCCAGGAGATCAAGGAATCGCCAAGAAACACACAAAAACCATAGGTGGACTTGCAATCATTAATATCACCAGCCCAGTCAGCATCAGTATAGGCCACCAAGTCTAAACCCTGAAAGATGGTACCCCGGCGATAGCAAAGAATGCGAACCAAAGCAGCCCAATGGATAGAGCGAGGAGCAGAAACGAACTAACTAACCAAATGAACAGCATAAGCAAGATCAGGGCAAGTGATAGTCAAATAAACTAAACAACCCACAAGCTCGCGATAGATCGTGGGATTATGCAGAGGAACACCATCAGTAGAGTTGAGCTTCACATCAAGCTCAATAGGTATATCATAAACTCTAGTATCAGTAAGACCGGCACTGTGAATAACCTCATTAACATACTTGGCCTGAAACAGAAAGTAGCCATTTGGAGAAGAGGCAACCTCAATACCAAAAAAATACCGCAATAGACCCAGATCTTTCATTTCGAAGGTGCGGAAGAGATGTTGCTTAACCTCAAAGATAGCAGAAGAGTCAAAGCCAATAAGGATCATTTCATCCACATAGAGCAGGAGAGCAACAAAACCAGTCGAGGTATGTCTCAGAAACAAAGCAGAGTCAGAAGCAGAAGGATGAAACTCAAGCTCGGTAACAGCAGTTTGAAAGCGATCATACCAAACAGGAGGAGACTGCTTTAGACCATATAGAGTATGCCGAAGGCGACAAACCTATCTAGAGGAATGGTGAAGGCCAGGGGGAGGATGCATGTAAACCTCCTCAGTGAGATGGCCATTAAGAAAAGCATTCTTAACATCCATCTGATAAAAAGGCCAAGAACAAACAGCAGCGACAGAGATCAAAGTACGGACAGTAGTCATCTTGGCAACAGGAGCGAATGTCTCCTCATAATGAATACCATATTCCTGTGAGAAACCTTGGCAACCAGACGAGCTTTGTAGCGCTCAAGAGAACCATTAGATTGAGTCTTGACTTTGTAGATCCATTTGCAACCAACCAGATTCTTACCAACAAGCAAAGAAACCAACTCCTAAGTACTAGTTTTTTGTAAAGCAGACAACTCATCCTCCATAGCTTGAACCCAATGAGGATCCTAACAGGCCTCCTTGTAAGACTAAGGTTCTGAAAAAGAGTGAATAGCAGACAAAAAAGTACGATAGGAAGCAGAAAAACATGTATTAGACCAACCCGACCTGTTTAGAGGACGACGCGCACGAGGAGGATAGCGGTGTGCAGCAGGATCAGAGTCGTCAGAAGCAGAAGGAGCAACAACAGGAGTAGAGACAATTGGTGGTGGGGGAGCCTTGCGACGAGAATAGACCAACAACGGAGGGAAAGAAGTAGCCGAAAGAGAAGAAAGAGCAATAGGTGACGTAGACGGAGAAGTAGGAATGGCCTCAGGAGGAACAGTGGTGATATACTCATCTGATGGGACCTCAAAAGGAAATGGGTCAATGTGAACCGAATCATCCTTGGAAACGGGAGCAGTGAGAAGGAGAAGCTGAAAATAAGACAGACGTTCGAAAAATGTAACATAATGGGAGACATAGAGGCGACGAGAGAAAGGGTCATAACAGCAGTAGCCTTTCTAAGTAAGACTGTAGCCCCAAAAGACACACAAGATAGACCAGGCATTGAGTTTGGTCCGATCTTTACGAAAAAGGAGGACAAAACAAGCAGACCCAAAAACATGCAAGAGGGAATAATTAGGAGGTTAGGAATATAAAGCCTTATAAGGGGATTGACCAGAGAGTAGGGGAGTCGGCATGCAATTAAGGAGGAAAGTAGAGGTAAGAATTGTCTCACCCCAGAATGGTGCCGAAACAGAGGCAGAGAGAAGGAGAGATCGAGCTGTCTCAAGGAGATGACGGTATTTACACTCAGTACGACCATTTTGGGCAGGGGTATCAGTACAGGAGGTTTGGTGAATGGTGCCCAAGTTGGCCAAATACTCACAGAATTCAGTTTTAAAGTATTCCCCACCCAAGTCAGACCGGAGTATTTTAATTATGGCCCCAAACTATGTAGTGATCATAGACTGAAAGGTACAATATATCTGATAGAAGTCAGATTTATGAGCCATAAGATAAACCCAGGTATAGCGGGTACAATTATCAACAAATAATATATAGTATGCAGAACCCCCTTTAGTGAGAACAGGATAAGGACCCCAGACACCAGTATGGACAAGAGAAAAAGGACAAGTAGAAATAGAAGTACTGTTATTAAAAGGTAAAGCTGTAATTTTAGCAAATTTATATCTTCGACACTCATTAATTTGACTAGGAGAAACTTTACCTAACAATCCTGACTGAGCTAAAGACCACAAGCAGTTAACGAACAAATGACCTAAACAAGAATGCCATAAATAAAACTGACTTGACTTAGAATCTAACTGAAAAGATGAAAGTGCAACATGGGAAGTAGACAAAGGAAGATGTAGGCTTTCCACCACATAGAGATTTCCAACTCTACGGCCGGTCCCAATCTACTTCTTGGACACCCGATCCTGCACACATTTGACAAAAGAAGAAAAGATAACATCAAAACCAGAAGTATCAAGCTGACTGATAGAAAGCAACCTAACAGACAGTTGAGGAACATAAAGAACAGAGGGAATAGTAACAGCAGACAGGGCAGAAGGTAAAATAGACCTAATAGATAGGACAGACATACCAGACCCATTAGCAGTATTAATAGTAATAGGAACGGGAGGAGGGATACAGTTTTGGAGTAAGGAAATGTGAGGAGTCATATGATGAGAGACACCAGAATTAAAAAGTCAAATAGAGGAAGGAATACTTGAAGAGGATCCAAGCAAACCTGAATGAAAAGAGGTGAGAGCAGAGGCAGAGGAAGATGATTGAGAGGTGGACCAGAAATGTTGAAGCTGGGCAATCTAGGCACTCAAGGAAGCCAAGTCAGGATCAGAAGCCGGAGCAGATGCAGTATAAGCAGTAGAAGGGCGAAAAGTACTCAGAGCAGGACCTCGAAACTGTGGCTGAGACGACTGAGCAGACTGACGGCTCTTCTTAGGACAGTTGTACTTCCAATGACCCTTTTGATGGCAGAAAGCACACTTATCTGATGCTAAGGGCCCCTTTTTGGGCTTGGCAGAAGACTGAGGCTAAGAAGCAGATGGAGTCGCCAATAGGGGTGGCTATGCTAAGAAGACTGAAGGAGACAGAGTCTAATTGGCCGTCTTAAGGCGGGTTTCCTCGGAGAGGAGCTCACGAACAATAGCATCTACAGAGGAGAGAGGAGACTGATGAAGAATGCCACCACGGATAGCCTCATACTGAGGGGAGAGAACCGTTAAGAACTGCATTAAACGACTTTGCTCCCGAAACTCAACATAAGCGTCTAGTGCCTTGAGACTAGATGGTTCTATGAGAGCCAACTGATCCCAGAGACCTGTCATTTCAATGTAGAAGTCCTGAATAGATTGATCCCGCTGACGAGCACTCTAAATCGTTGTTTCCAACTCATACCGTTTGACAAAGTTGGACTGTTGATACACACCCAATAAATAGTCCCACACCTCCTTAGCAGTACTGTACTTGGAAAACATCATTCCAATACAATCATCCACAGAATTATGAAACCAGGTCAGAACTTGGGCATTATCACAATCCTAAGTGTCACAAAAAGTCAAATTTCCTTCTTGTTTCGAGTCCAATGGACGAGGAACAGAACCAGAAACATAGCCCCATTTTTTCTGACCAAGAAGGAAATTCTTCATAACACTAGCTCAATAAGCATAATTGGCACCAGTGAGTTTACATCTGATGGCGTGAATTTTGGTGTCCGTCACTGTAATAAACTGAAGATTAATGGGTCAAAGTATACTAATAACTTAATAAGTGAGCCAAGTATACTAATAACTTAATAAATGAGCCAAACTGGAATAAGGGTTTTAATAGTATTGATAACAAATCACAGAGACAGAGATAGAGAGAACCAGAGTCGCGAGAGAGTCACGATGATGAACCGAGAGAGAGCCACAGAGAGAGAGAGAACCAGAGTCAGATAATCGCGAGAGGGAGTCGCGATGATGAACCGAGATGAAGCCGATGAGGACTGAGAGAGACACGATTGATTGCGATTTACAGCCGATGGGTTGCGACTAAACAGAAAGGCTACGGCTGAACAGAGAGGTTACGGCTACTAGGGTTTTGACTCTGCAAGCTAGGGTTTCGAACCAAACTCTAATACCATATAAGTATTTCTGAATGAATTGTATATTCAACTTATAAATAATAAAAAGATTACAACCAATATATATAGGAATCCTAACCCTAATCTAGAATAGGAAATACAAACCTAATTCCATATTTACATAGCATTCCATAATTACATAGTAACCTAATTCCATATTTACATAATAGTCGTAAGTTACACAAAATATTCTCACAAAGTCCCATCCCACAAAGATTAAGGCACTCCAACAATCAACAGAAAACATTACTAAGTAGAGTTTACCTTGATAGACAACTGTGAAAAATGTCCAAGATCAGCAAACATAGCTTCGGAACCTGTAAATAAACACATGGTATATGAAGGAAATATGCTTCTTGGGCAAATGGGAAAAAGAGCACACTTCACTTTACTCGTTTACCTGTTATACACAACAAAATCCCACCCAAGGACATCCAACCATCCTTTTGGGTCTTCTTCAAAAACTTGTACATGTAGTAAGGAGAGAGTGCTTTGTAAACATGGGGATTCCAGTGGACAATATTGTATACACCAATGGCACTGATGCATAAAAGCCACGTTATCACAATCGGTGCAAAAAGGAATCCTACTCGGTGTGTCCCGTAATGTTGGAGGGCAAACAAGAATACCAGTATGACACAAGCAACTGGGACTTCTACATCTGCAGAATTATTGAACAAAATAATCAAACAGAATATCACCAAGTCTACTTTTTAGTAATATAAGAAAAGTTCAGCAAGCATTGAGAGACTGATTCAAATTGATATTGGTTTTGTAGAGACAAAAGTAAGATTTTGCAGTTTTAAAAAAATCTAGAAGATGTTTTTATATTTTTAGGAGTTCTCATACAACCTTTTTAAAGGTGAATTGTGAAAATGTGAGAGAATTTAAATACTAGTAGAAACATTCATCTCTAATATGATTGTTAAATAGTGACAATTATTATAGAGAATAAATGGTTCTATAGAGCCTTAATTGACTAGATCTCTTCTTAAGGTCTGGGACTCCAATATCATCTTACTGTCCATTGAAATAATTATACAATTAAGACTCTTTGGTCTAGGGAAATATTGTGTAATACTATTTCAATGAGTTCTAGTGTATTTATTTGGGATTTTTGGTGAAACCCCCCTTTTGGGCCTTTTTATTAGGGTAAAGAATAACCTAATCAATTTTTTTTCAAAAAGTCCCTGAGTAGGAAATGCCTACCTTAATAAGGACATTTTATAATTTCTATTTTTTTTTATCACAATATTGCCCTTCTATATATACGTATCATACATTTGAAATATTTGAAATCTGAGCTGAAGATCTCGCAGGAACAAAATCAGGAACGAAATCGATGAAGACGATCTCCAAATCTAAAGATCTCGCAGCCAAAGATCTCTCACTTGGTCAACAATAGACGATCTCGCCGCCGACGATCAACACTCTCAATTAAACGAGAGTTTCATTGAGATTTGTAATTGTTGATCGAGTTTTAGAAGTTTTTCTTCTCAATTAAATATGTTGATTTGTTGATTAATTTGTTTTGTTTTTGTTTGTTTGTTTTGTTTTTTTTTTTTTTTTTTGGATTTTTTTTTTGTTGTTTTTGATCTGATTTCATTTGACAGAACCAGGTGTTAGAATGACAGTAAAATTTTACTGTCAAGAGGTGGTCATTGCCAAATACTTCAGCCGCCACAAACACTGCCTTTACTTTTTTACTTTTGTGCAGAGTAACATTTTACTTTTAGATTCAGAGTCTAACATTTTACTCGTTTTTCAGAGTAAAATTTTACTTTTATACAAAATAAAATTTTACTTTTGTGGAGAGTCTAACATTTTATTAGTTTTTCAGAATAAAATTTTACTTTTATACAGAGTAAAATTTTACTTTTAGTTTCAGAGTGTAACATTTTACTCTTATTCAGAGTAAAATTTTACTTTTATACAGAGTAAAATTTTACTTTTAAATTCAAGGGGTAACATTTTACTCTTAGATTCAGAGTGTAACATTTTATTCTTATTTCAGAGTAAAATTTTACTTTTATGCAGAGTAAAATTTTACTTTTACATTCATGTCTCAAGTTGTGTTGGTGACGCACTGTATGAGTTGGCAATCTTTGGCAAACCTAATAGTAAAAATTAACTCTAAAATATAGCACAATGTTACACTAAGCCACAGTAAAATTTTATCAACACAAATTGACTTTTGGACTTGTGGTAACAATAAAGTTTTACTTTGATAGTAATAGTAAAATTTTACTTTGATAGTAATAGTAAAATTTTACTTTGGTTGATAGTAAATTTTTACTATTAATTGTTTCATATTTCCCCACTTATATGGAAGGACATTTTAGTCAATTCATGAAATTTTTTTAATTGAGAGGCTTTTGGAATCATTGTTTAATTTCATGGGCTTCACACAAAATAGGCCCAATGGAAGGGGCTTTTCACTAAAAATTCCTATTTATTTTAAACACTAATTACACAAGTGAATGGAGATCTAAAAGTGGCCCAACTGAAGAACATTGTCCCCTGGTTCAGATCTGTCTTGTTAGACCAAGAACCTTGAAGATTACACGTAAAATTCAAGAATCAAGATGAACCATGTATAGTTTATTTTCTAACATGAATTACCAAGGTTACCCATAGGAATTTAGTTAATGAAATGATGAAATACGTCTGGTAAATAATTTTCCATTAATAAAGTAGACCATACATGGAAACATATAGGTTATAAGAGAGTGAAATTTGTGAAAAGCAAGGTGAGCATATATGATTGCACATGTGATT
This sequence comes from Camellia japonica, assembly GCA_030407325.1. Classification (NCBI taxonomy): domain Eukaryota; kingdom Viridiplantae; phylum Streptophyta; class Magnoliopsida; order Ericales; family Theaceae; genus Camellia; species Camellia japonica. The sequence continues at coordinate 30,698,031 of JAPPVO010000059.1, forward strand.
TGGATCAGATAAGAGATGCATGAAACTAGTGCGTATATTTGCAAAAAAAATAATAGATCCGATGCGTTCAAGAATTGTCCACAGTGGCTTTGAAGGTGCTGATACTAGTTGATTGAGCAACCATGATAATGACTGCAATCAAGTATTCATCGAATACAATGCTTAAAAAATAAAGCAAAAAATTTATGATCCACTAAAGTGATTTCAACATTAACAATTGTGGCAAAGCTTTACCGTTACCAAATTGTCTACTTATCTAATGATAGTTTGTTGTGTTTGCCTCAAGGGGACTCCAATCATCATTACAACATAACTTGATGACCAGTCTAATGATGGGTATGCTTCATTATTGCCACTTGAGATCCAACTATATTGATTGCACTACAGTATTCCACTGTTCCACATTTTTTTTCCTTATTACAAATATAGAATGTTATCCACTTAAACTTTTAATTTGCATTTAAATTCTTCTTAATTAGTCTCAAAGTCATCTATTTACTTTATAATAAATAAGATGCTATCAACTTTGGTCTGCCACAGGCTAATGACCTAACTTTATTTTATTTGGTTGATAGTGATTTGACTTTGATTAAAGCGGCAACTTTTGTCTTAGTTATATTAGGAAGGGCCCACAATAATGCATGTTTATCACGATTTGGTGCTCTCTCTTTGTCCACCTACTGCATGTCCATAGAAAAATTCTAGATTTCAAAAAAAGTCCAACTTGTGAATATATAACAGTACAGATCAAGATTTTGATGTGAAAATCAAGATTTTGATGCCTGACCATGATTTGCATCACATACGTTGCAAATGCCAAAGAAAATTCCCACACTATGTCATCCCCATCTCTAAACCACATATCTGGCTTTCCATTTTTTCTAATTGGTATGAAATAAATTACAAATATTACTAAAAAATTATATCAAACACAACACCCATCGATTAAAAAAATACAACAGAGTCATAAAAGCGTACGATAAGTCCAACAAACTAGACAAACCCAACAAAGACACCAAAAAAGAATACCCACCAAACACACAAAGACCCTAAACAAATATAGGGAGAAAGGGGCACAAATAAGTGGAACCTCCTAACAACGTGGTGTTGGTGGCATTATCATATCAAGCTTTGGAAAAATCAATTACTTGTCGTAAGAAGAAGTTGACAAATTTGTTAAGATAATTTTAACCCGCTCAGCTAGCAGATCCATGAAGTAGCCCAAAACCGGAGGTAATTAAAAATGATTTTAGTCTCTTCAAACATTATAATTATGATTGATTGTCATACCAAACAAAGAATGAATTGGCCAATAGGTAAAAGAGTCTTACACTGATGTTGCTCTTTCGACGTTGAAAGTTCTAGCCCAGAAACCGCAGAAAACACTGAACCATCAACCAAAATCAAACAATTCCTAGTTATTAACATCCCAAGTATCAACAATGCACATAAAAGTCCAAAATTGAAATATATAGGCTAAATTCATTGTGACGGTAGTTCGCGACGCACTAAATTTGAATCTATACTACACACTTCATTTTTTAAATCACATACCGGAAATCGCAGGTGTAAGGACTCCATCCCCAATGACCATACAAGTTCCAATCAAAGCCAAAGCAAGCAAAACCCTTTTAAGTACTCCATGCTTCTCCAATGTCAATCTTACGCTCGAACCAAAACCCTTATTGGTGGATAAAATTCCATCTTTCTTGTACTCTGATAGGTCCTCATCGGCGAGCTGGCAATTGGGCAAAGTACAGACTCGGGCATGGCGGCATAGCAATGAATACAGAGCAAAAGTCCCACCCTCACCATTATCATCAGCTCTAAGCACAATAAACACATATTTAAGCAGTGGAATCAGAGTTAATGTCCAGAACACAAAGGACAAAACCCCATATATCTCCTCATTAGACTCTGAATGTTGAATGTCTTCTGCAAAAGTGCTTTTGTATACATACAAAGGTGAAGTGCTTAAATCTCCGTAAACAACCCCCAAGCTCTGATAAGCCAGGGTCAAGACTGTCTTCCATGATTGCTTCTACAACAAATTGGAAACAAAGAGAAGTGTTATATTATTATGAGAAAAAGATGTGATCTTGAAAATGGGTTTTTCCAACATGGAGTCCCACGTGTCTCACCTTGATTGGATTGTTACGGTTCAATCCTTCAAGATCCATCGTTACAGGGCTGTCTCAGAAGAAGAATGGAAATGGAAACCCGATTTTTGCATCAATTTAAAGAGAAATGAAGAGGACCCAGATGGGTGAACACCATCCCCAGTTCAGACAATCCAAGAAGAAGATACAAATCTTGAAGATAAAAATAATTGTAGTGCGTTTTGTCTTGTGAGTGTGGAAAGAAATTCAACAACCCACCAATGGTGATTTCTCAAGAACAACTACAAGTAAAAAGAGAAGAGCGTTGGAGTGAGTGGGTTCTAAATATAGAATATAGACTGTTGAGCGTGCGAGTGTGGTTGGGTGTATGCAAATAAAGAACATAAACGAGAGAGAGAGAGAGAGAGAGAGAGAGAGAGAGATATTTTCTTATGTAAAATAATGGGGGCAGTTTTGGCTCTTTTCTAGTTTTTCTACGCACGGTTTTCGTCTCAGGGTTGGTTGGTTTGGGAAGTAAGTTGGTTTTTTAGTTTTTTTTGATATTTTTAATTATTTTAGTCTCAATTACAAAATTTTAATTTGGGAAGGATTTTTTGATTTTTTAATTTTTTAGTTTTTTTGACTTTTTTTGTGAGAGAATCGTATAATGATTATGGATTATATGTGATATTTTATTTTTTAGAAACGCTTAGGATCATGAAAAAAACTTTCATGAAAATGATCATGAAATATTTATGACTCTTGGATTACCTTGATTGGTGTGTGGTGCTTTATTTTAAGTGTAATTTAAGGGTCATAAATCTTTCATGATCATTTTCATAAAAGTTTTTTCATGATACCTAACATTACTGTTTATTTTTTGTGGCTAAAATAGCCTATTTTATCTTTTGTGACTAAAATAACAAAAAAAAAAAAAAAGGCCTAATTTAGCACTTTCCAAACATGCCATGACTCTGTAAAAGAATTGTTTGGTTTGAATTTTTAGGATTCATTTCTTTAAAAATTAATTTTTTTTGTGTTTTGTTTTATTGAATTTTTTAATATTTTAAATAATATTTTTAATTTTTAGATATATTTAACATAAATATACTTAAAAGGTATAATATTTGAAAAAAAATTAAAAAATTCACTAACTGTCAAAAATATATTAAAAAAAATGTGAGAATTCAATATATTTTTTGTATTCTTATATATTTATTAATTTTTCAAAATATTTTTTTATAAATATTTTAATTTTTAGATAAATCTAAATAAGGTACATCTAAAAAAATAAAAAAATTACTTAAAATTTTAAAAATACTCACAAAAATCAAAAAACTCAATTTTAAAAAAATTAAATCCAAAAAATTAAAATCAAACATACTATATTTTTGGGAGTTCATCCTCACAAATTGGCTCTCTTTTCTCAAGGAAAAACAAGAAATTTTCTTAGCGGACACAGAATCGACTATAAAATTATTCAAATAAAATAATTTTAATAATATATGAGATTCATCATAAAAATACAATATTTTAGAGGAGAAGGATCCCCAGACCAGGAGTTTTTTTTTTAAATAATCCCAAAAAAAAAACTAATTAGAGAATTGACCCACTTTTCAAATTATTTACAAAATTAACCTACTTTTTGAAATCGCATTTTTAAAATGCGATTTCGAAATTAAAATTGCATCTTGAACATGTAATTTTACTTTAAAATCGCAAGTTAAAAATGATGACATGGTGAAATTGCATGTTTAACATGCGATTTCAATTGAAATCGCATTTTCAACATACAATTTCAATTTCAAAATTACATTTTCAAAATGCGATTTCAAAAGTAGATTAGTTTTCTAAATAATTTGAAAAGCGAATCAATTCTCTAAATAGTTTTTTATTTTGGAATATTAAAAAAAAAACTCCCCAGACCAAAGGGTGCTGTTTGAGTTTGTAAAGTCTATCATGGACTCTATTTCAATAATGTAAACCGTTTTCATTTGTCCGACATTTCATGTATTTCATCCCTATAAAAAATTAAGTTAATTCGAGAACTATAACTTATTTAATTTATAGCATTTTTAACTAAAAAAATATATATTTTAAAAAATAAACTATACATTTTTTTTAGTTAAAAACATGATAATTTGAGTAAGTTACAACTATCAAATCAACTTAATTTTTTATAAAAATGAAATACATAAAATGTTCAATAAAATAAAAAATTCAAATAATTAAAATAAGATCCATAATAAATTCCACGTATCAATACAGTGCCCCAGTCTCAAATTTGAACCGAAGACTGCAAGTGATTCTCCTCCTATTTCTCCTCCTATTTGTATCTTATAGGATTGATTGTGTGATAATTTTTAGAATGTTCTAAATAAGTATATTTTTTGACTTTTTATGAAATATGAGTTGAATTTGAAGTGATGTGATAGAAAAGTGATATAATTATAAAATAATAATTTTTTGACTTTTTTTAAAAGAGGTCAAACTTAACCTTATATTCATAAACTTATTGAAAAAACAATTGAGTTTGGGGAGAGTGGGGTAGTACGGATATTCTTTCTAGCACACAACACCGTCAGATGAAAGGAACATGTCAAGGCATATAAAACAAGTGACTCAACTGAGTCGACTCAGGCCCGCTTTATGTGATCCAAGTTGATTCCGTGGTACCTCGTCTTGAAAGCATTTTTTGAAAGCAATTTCAAAAACACAGAGTGATGAATTAATCTGACTCGTTTCTAGAATTAAGACTAGGTACATCTAATATTTTTAAACTCAAGAATTGTAACCGCCTACTTATGCAAAAATGATTTGGACCACTAAAAAAAGACCTCTAATGCATCTCTAATTTGTCTTTTTCTTTCCTCTTTTTTATCTTTTACTTCACTTTTTTTTTTTTTAATGGTTGGACAGCTCATTAGAGCTGCACTGTTGCAGCTCTAATTAGAGCTCCGGAGCATGACCCCCTACTTATGATCAACTCTAATCTCGGAGATGTATGTAACCTTCTTTCTTATAAAGATGAAACAGAAGGGGACCCATGAAATCCATGTGTGGAATTGTTGTATGTCTCAACCAATGATTGCGTTTAAAAGACAAAATGAATCTCCAACTACAAGGTTCAAGGATAAACAAGAATAGTCTTGTCTTGTGAGTTTAGTTAGCTCAACTGAGTTTACTCAACTCAACTCAACTCAATCAGAGAAACAGATAGTTTATAAGAGAGACACATTAGAGATTATATCAAAAAAATCTGATGATGATATGCTTTCTATGCCAATAAAGAAAGATTGGTTAAGATATATAATTAAATGGAGATGAGGAGGGAAGCCAATCGCCATACTCCAAGACTGGAGACGACTAAAACATGAGTCCAAACAAAGCCAATGCAATCAACATCAGATGGCCCGCAATGGGTTGCTTTTTTATTTTATTTTTTTGTTCATTCATAAATTGGTTGATTTTCATTTGAATAATGTTAGGAATTTTAAATATTTTATTAATATTTTTATCAAATATCTTATATAAATGTGAATCTTACATCTATATAAAACATTTGATAAAAATATTAATAAAATATTTGAACGCCTATCATTTTTCCTTTCCAGTTTCCAATAATGGTTGATGTCCTTTCCTTAACCTCACTCCCTTCATTTTTCTTCTTGGCTTTGCTTCAAGTTTTTGGAATCTGTATTTGTTTAGATGAGTTAATTATACTTTTGTTCCTATAATTTGATCTTAGACTCTATAGTTTTAATTTAAATAATTTAGTCTCTACATTTTTAATTTTGATTTTAATTTGATCATTTAATTTAAATTTTTGTTAATTTTGTCTACTTATACATCTTAGGAAATTGATAAGTGTCCTAAAATTACTAATTTTAACCTCTAATTTAGATAGAATGACCAAATTGAAACTAGAATTAAAGTGATAAGTGTCAAAAAATTGTTAATTTTATCCTTCGATTTAGATAGAAGGACTTAATTGAAACCAAACTTAAAGTGTAAAAATCAAATTATTTAAATTAAAACTATAGGAACTAAAATAAAATTTGGATCAAGCTACATTGGATTTAGGATTTGTGAAAGAAAAAGAAAATGAAAAAGAAATATGACAAAAAATTAATTTATATTTCATTCATTTTCCTTTTTATTATTTTCTTTCTGCAAATTTATTTTTGAATTATTGATAAAAAAACAACCTAAATATTATGAAGGAATCAGAAATTAAGGCACTATTTGGCATCTCTTACAAAAGTGTACTTTTTTATCCCTTTTTTTTTTTTTTCACATAACATCTCTATTTTTTTTAGATATTTTTTGATAAAAAGTTAAAAAAAAAAAATACTTATTTAAATTATTCTAAACATCTTCTAAGAAATAAAAGCATACTTCCCTTTATTGATTAAAATAATATAATTTTCTAGTTTAAGAGGGTCCAATATATATATGCTTAGGGCCAGCTTCTCTCCAGTTCAAATTTGAATTGGGCGGTGCTGTTCGGCCCTTTGGGGCCCATTACGGGTCGTGTTTCGATAATCTAAATCGTTTAATGTGTAGAACTCGTCGAGTATTATATGCTGTAAAAAATCACGTTGATCGGATATCAATAGCTATATAATCAAATCAGTTTTTTGTAAGCCGTTTATTTTTCGCCGTCCATTTTTTTTCATAAAAAACTGATTTGATCATATAGCTATCGATATCCGATCAACGTGATTTTTTACAAATATATAGTACACGACGAGTTCTACACATTGAACGGTTTAGATTATCGAAACACGATTCGTAGTAAATCTCAAAAAGCCAAACAACACCGTCTAATTCAAATTTAGACTGAAGAGAAGCCCTGGCCTATGTTTAAAGATCACAGTCGCAGCCCTCACAGAACTATTAGAATTAGGTATGGTGGGTAAGATGGCATTGGGCAGTGGGCAAAAGGTCATGAGGTCATGCAAACAAGTTCTGCCGGCATTTAATAAGAAGTGATATAGTTGAATAAAAAATCAACGCCAATTAAGGGATGATTTGGCACCTCTTCAAAAAGTTGAAAAATTAAAAAATTATTTAAAAAGTTAAAAAATTATTATTATTTATCAAAATAAATATTAAAAAAATAATATACAGATATTAATACAAATAAAAAAAAAGCTCTAACATTGGTACTGACGTGATGGTGGAGTCAGTGACCAGGGAAAAAAAAAATTTATAGTAAAATATTCACTAAATTGGATGGTAGAGTTGGGCCCGTATGGGTCTATCATAGGTCTCATTTTAATAATCTGAACCGTTCAATATGTAGAACTTGTCTAGTACTATATTCTTGTAAAAAATCACGTCTATCAAATATCGCTAAATAATGATCAAATCAGTTTTGTATAAAAATAGATGGTGTTATAGTTAACAGTTAACAAAAAAAAACTAATACGATCAGATAGCTATCGATATTTAATCAACGTGATTTTTTACAAACATATAGTAGTCGACGAGTTGTACACATTAAACGGTTCCGATTAGTAAAACGGGACCCGTGGTAGGCCCCCATGGGCCGAACAGAACGGACTAATTTATGCCCAAAAAGTAGAGGATCAATCTCCTACACTGCCCTGCCGCGCTGCCCTTTAGGTTTCTAACCGTACGGCCTATTTCATCACTTTATTCCCCTATACACTTATTTATACAAGTTTTTAATACACATTTTTTCATAAAAAGTCAAAAAGTTAACCCAAACATCCATATTTTTTTCCTCAACTTTTTAGTCTAAAAAAACAAAAAGTGCACTTATTTGGGACACCCCAAGCAACTCCTAATACACTTTAACAAGTAGCATTATTTATTTATTTTTTTTATCAATAAAAGAAAATTATTAGATTAATATTGGCAATGCTGGGTTGGTTTGGGATGTTCTAAAAAAGTGCACTTTTTGACTTATTGGCTTATATGAGTTGGGTTTGAGTTGGGTTTGATGTGATGTGTTAGAGAAGTGATGTGATTTAAATAAGATGATGTGACTTAAATAGGATAATGACTTTTTGACTTTTTGTTTTATTTAGGTTATGCCAAACTTGGCCTGAAATTAGCCTCTCCACTCTTGTAAATGAAATAAAATTTTTGCCTCTTAATTCAATTTTCTTTAGAGAAAGTTAAATTCATGACATTCTCTTAACATTAAGAATTTAGGAGAATCATAATAACTAATTAAATTAAGTCTAATTTATTTATATGTATTTTTTATTTTATAATTTGAATCTATTGGAAATCGTTTGAGGATTGAGCCAGCCAACATAATGGGGCTTTTTTCTTTTTCTCTTTTTCTTTTTTGCCATATGGGCCAGCATGACAAGAAAAGAAAAGTATTGTGATACAATTTTTATATAAATTGTTTTTTATTAAAAGACAAATGTCTCATCTCCTATTTCTTCACCCTCCATTAGATGGTAAACAATAACAATCAATTAATTTTTTTTTTTAAAGTGTGAGACCACTTTATATAAAAGTGAGTCATATTATTAAAAATAAAATTAAAAATATAAAATTAGAGAAATATAATATCTCTTAAAATAATGTGACGATAACTTTTTTATAACGAAGTGGATTGTTTTTAGCTGATCGTTAGGTCCCGTGAGGCTATCATGTGATTGTTTGACAATGCTACTGTATCAATGGCAGTTGGTAGCTCGAAAATTAGGGGCCCGAATGCCCCTAAGGCATACAAAAAAAAAAAAACAAGGTAAAAAAAAAAGAAAAAAAACCAAACTTTTCCAAAAAAGGAAATTAGGGCCATTAGGGCCACTGTTTTTAGGGCCACAAAACATTTTTCCTACTATATTTATTTTCACAACAATGAATGATGCATTTTAAAATTATACTTGTTAACTATTTTTTGAACACTATAATGGCCGCCCAATGTCATTATAAAAAATGGATGAAGTTGTTGTAGATTTGTAATTTTATTAAGAAAAATGTTTATAATAATCTTAAAGGTTGTTGGAGTTAGACAATATGTAAAATATATATATATATATATATAATAGTGTTTTAAAATATGTTAACGATGTATTGAGATTATAAATATTTTAATGGGAGTTTTTTTGATAAATACACTTTCTAAGAGTTTTATTCCATCCAACCCATATTCTTTTTGACTATTCCATTAGGTCCTATTTGAGATAAGAAGACCAAAATACCCTTTTCATTTACTTATGTTCCATTTAGTTCACATTATTTTCTTATGTTTCAATAAGTTCTATGGGTGACATTACCAAAATACCTCTAATGTGAATGTTCATATCGTCAATGTGTAGGGGCCCGGTCCATGTCGATCCTCGTGGGTGCCCGGAAAAATTCGAGTCGGGCCGGGGCGGGCCCGACCCATTGACAATGTGAATATTCACATTGACATGTTAACATTCACATCAATAGGAGTGTAAAATTGGTCCGCGTCCCGTGGCGGCTCGAAACCCGCTCGCGGCCCATGGGCGGCCCGGGTGCGGGCCCGGTCCGGCCCGTTGACAATGTGAATATTCACATTGACATGTTAACATTCACATTGATAAGAGTATAAAATTGGCCCGTGGCCCATGGGCGGCCAAAAGCCCGCCTGCGGCCCGGGGGGGCCCGGCCCAGCCTGTTGACAATGTGAATATTCACATTGACATGTTAACATTCACATTGATAGGAGTGTAAAATTAGCTCGCACCTCGTGATTGCCCGAAACCCGCCCACGGCCCGTGGGCGGCCCGGGGCAGGGCCGGCCCGGCCTGTTGACAATGTGAATATTCACATTAACATGTTAACATTCATATTATAAGAGTATAAAAATGGCCAGCGGCCCAAGGCGGGCCCGGCCCGGCCCGTTGACAATGTGAATATTCACATTGACATGGTAACATTCACATTGATAGGAGTGTAAAATTAACCCATGCCTCGTGGCTGCCCGAAACCCGTCCACAGCCCGTGGGCTGCCCGGGGCGGGCCTGGCCATTTTTTTTTAATTCTTTTTAATTTTTTCTACCAAAATTTTATTATTTTCCACAAAAAAAGACACTAGGCCTCAACGCGGGCCGGGCCTCAGACCAAGCCTTGAATGGGCCTTAACTAGGCCGATGGGCGGGGCCGGGCTTCAAAGTGATGGCCCAGGCCCTAGCCTAGGGTCTCGGACTAGGCTCGAGCCTGGGCCCAAACGAGCCTTTCCTGGGCCGGGTCGGGCCGGCCCACAGGCCAAAAAATTAGGCTTAGGCCCTAGCTCCGGCACAAGGGTATTCGGGCTTTGAACGAGCCGATGGATCGAGCCTCGGGTTGGGCCGGTGGGCCTGGGCCTAGCCTCGAGCTTAGGTCGAGCTTGGGCTGGCCTGGCCATTTTTTTTTTTAATTCTTTTTAATTTTTCTACCAAAATTTTATTATTTTCCACAAAAAAATACATTGCGCCTCGGCGCGGGCTGGACCTCGGACCGAGCCTTGAATGGGCCTTAAGCAGGCCGATGGGCCGGGTTTCAAAGTGATGACCTAGGCCCTAACCTAGGGTCTCGGACATGCTCGGGCCCGGATCCAAACGAGCCTACCCCCGGGGCCGTGGGCGGGCTTCGGGCAGCCCATGGGCCGTGGGCCAATTCTACATTCCTATCAATGTGCATTTTAACATGTCAATGTGAATATTCACATTGTCAACGGGCCAGGCCGGGCCTACCCCGGGCCGCGGGCAAGCTTCGGGCAACGGGCAAATTTTACATTCCTATCAATGTTAATGTTAACATGTCAATGTGAATATTCACATTGTCACGGGTCGGGCCAAGCCCGCCTCGGGTTTCGGGCAGCCCATGGGCTGCGGGCCAATTTTACACTCTTATCAATGTAAATGTTAACATGTCAACGTGAATATTCACATTGTCAACGGGCCGGATCGGGCCTGCCCTGGGCCGTTGGCCAATTTTATACTCTTATCAATGTAAATGTTAACATGTCAATATGAATATTCACATTGTTAACAGGCTGGGTCGGGCCCGCCCCGGGCCGCCCACGGGCCGTGGGCGGGTTTCGGGCAGCTACGAGGCGCGGGCTAATTTTACACTCCTATCAATGTGAATGTTAACATGTCAATGTGAATATTCACATTGTCAACGGGCCCGTCCCGGGCCGCGGGTGGGCTTTTGGACGCTCATGGGTCGCGGGCCAATTTTATACTCTTATCAATGTGAATGTTAACATGTCAATGTGAATATTCACATTGTCAACGAGCCGGACCGGGCCCGTTCCGGGCCGCGAGCGGGTTTCGCGCCGCCACGGGACGCGGGCCAATTTTACACTTCTATTAATGTGAATGTTAATATGTCAATGTGAATATTCACATTATTAACGGGCCGGGCCCGCTCCGGCTCGCTGGTGGGTTTCAGGCAGCCCACGGGTCAATTTTACATTTTTACCAATGTGAATTTAAAAATATGAATGTTCACATCATAAAATTGCTAACCGTTCAAAAAATATTTATAAGGGTATCAAAATTAAATATAAGGGCATAAGTGTCCAAGAAAATAGTGTAAATCAAGAAAAATGACTTTATGGAATAAAACTATACATACATGGGACTAAATGGGTTAAAAGATTCCTTCATGGACTTCTTGGGTTAAAACACTTCTAAGTGGGATTTATCAATAATTTACCCTATTTTGGTATTATATGCGTCGTATTAATTATACCTTAAGACTGCTATTAAAGTAAGGGAGATTCTATTTATAAATCATCTTAGTACAGACCATTTAACCATTAAATTTATATAATAATAATACTTTCAAGTAAAATGACTATTAGGACAAATATGGGTGCATATATATTCATTCAAGTAATTCATATATAAAAATACATCTCTTTATACACCGTCCCTAATACATTATATCTTTTGGAACAAATTTCTCTTCCAACGTTGTTCATTTTCACCATTATAATATAAACACACTACACACTACATTTATCATTTTCACCATTATAATCTAGCACACTATACTCATCATCTTCGCCATTATAATCTTCGCCATTATTTTCCAAACTCGAAACATTATTGTTGTTGAAAATTTAGAGTTTTAAGAACATTAAAATCAATTGGTTTTGAAAATTTGCACACCATAAATGACACTTAGATTGTTGATTTGAAACAATATAAGAATGAAAAGGTTAGTTTACTTTTTTGTTTTTTCCCATTCGTATAGAAAATGGCTTGTTTGCTCGTCATGTATTTGGATAACCAGAGTTAAACATTTATAAAATGTTTAATTATTTATATTTGAATAAAATTATTTTGTTCAAATTATTAAGATTGATCAAATATTAAATGTTCATATATAAAAAATTGAACATTTTGATAGTGGTGTGTACCAGTTTATTAACTGAAGGTTAAAAAAAGAAAGTTATGGTGTAAACTAAGATATTTTCACAATCTAAAAATTATTACATATATATATATATATATTAAGTAATAGTGTGTACTGAGAAAACCGATAATGTGTAAATAGAATTACGCTTGAATTAACCCTTCTGTTAATTGAGAGAAATTATGATCACAATCTTGCCCAACAAACTAACCCAAATTTGGTAACAACACCTTTGCACGTAACTGCAATTCTTACAATAAAAAGTTGCAAAACTTTTTCTATTACCAGACTTTATTGTATACACATTCTAGGTTAAAATACAAACAAAACATTTTCAGACTCAATCACATATAAGTACATTGAGTGCCACTCCCCTGCTCCGTTTTACTCCATGCTTATTCTGTGCCTCCAATTCCGGCAGCTGCTGCATTACTTTCCTCCAAATCAATGTTCTTCTTCTCTTCTCGGTGCCTCTTACAATCGTAAAAATACACAACAAAAACCAACCACTTGGTAACATTACCCACACAAACCAACCCAACAAGCGGCGCTGTGATTGCCATTTTATTGAAATTTTCTCCCACAATCGTCCACCCCAAATACAGGCTCGACAGCCTTAAACCGAGCCTCCACACCAAGAAAACAAGGACAAACATAAACCCACGTCGCCTGTTACCTCTGCTAAGATATGAAGAAATCAGCAATGCCACATCCCCTTGTTTTTTTTCTTCCAGTATAGAAATTACAATACCCATGTTCCATATTGCACTCCACTCTATATATTTAGCTAGCAAAGCTATGAAGAGTACTCCAAATAACAGCATAAACAGAACATCACGGGATGCAATGTACATGTATGCTGCTAAGCAAAACAATCCTGATAAAATTAGAAAGCCTAATAGAAGAGTACATATAGATGTGATTAGAGGCCCTTTAAACCTTGTTTCTTCGATGAAATTTTGCAATAGTTGTATCAGATTCAAGGTCTTCTTTCCTGTATGGATTGTTGATGCAGAGTCAACGATTGCGATCAGGGTTATGAGGTCTAGGAAATGGAGGATTCCCAAGTATAACAGAACTAGGAGGTATGTAGGAGACAAATCATCAATCAGTCTTTCTGCAAAATCAAGTGTCGTCCACTTCCAACCAAAACAAAATTGGCAGTATAAATCAGATTCAGCAGGGGCTTGTGATAAGATTTTGGCTGTTTGAATGAGGGTGTGTTGAATGAGAGTTTCATAGACAAGTAGGAAGCAAAACAGGGGAATAGAGGTGAGGAGGGTGAAGATGATGAAGTGGGGATTCTTGAATGGAATTATGAGAGCTTCTTTGACTATCTTGAAGAAGCCTAGCTTTTCTTGCACCATGATTTGGGTGTTTTCCATTTTCTTTGTGATGATCCAATTCTCTCTGTTCTTGTTCAAATAGATAAATATTTGATCTTTCTGTTCAAGATGGAGTTTCTATAGGTTGGTGGTGACATGTAAAATTATTAAATTCTGTAGAAAGACTTTGAAATTGACTTGCTTTGGTTCCCTGTTCATGAATCTACCCTAACATAAAGAGAAATGTTATGTGTTTCATTGATATAAAATATAAAAAAATAAAAATGATATATATATTTAATTCTGATCTTGAAATCTTGATTACTTTACCCCCAACAATTTTCAATTCATCCATTACCACAATTGTAAAAGGGGATTTGGACAAATATATCCCCCCACACACACAAAAATCAAGACTTAAATTTGTGAATATAAAATTTCTTTTTCATCCTTACTTGTTTGTTATTTAAGGACCTATTCCTTTTGCACCAATGATTTCTTGGATATGATCCACTCTATTAAATTTATATTACTATTATATACTTAAATTTTAAATAATTTTTTAAATACATAACATTTCTATATTGACACTTCAAAAACAATGGCTTCCACTCCTCTCACCATACAAGTTAAAGAGCCAAAATACAAGAAAGATGTAACTAGCTCACTTGAATTAGAAAAGAGTAATAACGTACAAATAAAAAAATTACTTGGAATGATATAACTTTTTTAAATTGGGAAATTTTTTTTTTAAATCCTTGATATTAAAATTTTATAAGATTAAGCATATACAATATTTTTATAATAATTGGGATCTCTTAACATTTTTACAGAGAAATTTTGGTCTAACTCAGAGAAACTTCGACTCTAACACGGAGAAATTTTAAAATTTCTCTGGTATGATCACAGAGAAATTTCATTGAGGGATCTTAGCTAATAAAAAAATATTTTGGTTCTCTCCTGCTACACACAGTTGAAGAGGGATTTTCACTAATTTTTCCTTTTAAATTCTATCATTTTAAATATATTTTTAAAAATATCATAATCACATAATTTTTTTAATATAAAATTTTGGTTTATAGATAATTTTCCATTAGGCAGAGTTTGTTTAGCATGAAAGAGTGAGGAAAAGAGAAAAAAAAAAAATATAACTTTTTATGAGTTTGTTTAGCATGAAAATAGTAGAAAATATAAGAAAATTATTATTATAATTATTTTAAAAAATGCTTGCTTGGTGGCTTGAATTTGTATGACTCGAATAGTTTGAATGTGTCAAAACGACGTCGTTTTACGCCCAAAACGACGTCGTTTTGAGACATTCGAGCCATGAAATTTTGGGCCACCTATCATTGTTGTATTATTTTTTATAATTTTTATTAGCATTGTAACTAATGTTTTGATTTCTTGTCAAAAACATAAGAAAACAGAATTTTTTGTTTTTTTGTTTTTGAATGTATCTAGATAAAGAGTTATTTATAACTAAAATTTCAAATTTCTATAATTTTTTCTTACAAAATTTTCGTCTTAATTAAATACTTATAAGAAAATATATTTTTTTTTTCCAATTTTTTTTGTCCACTTTTACTTTTCACTAATTTTTATTTCTAGTCAATACTTGTTTAATTTATTCTTAATCAATACTTGTTTAACTTATTCTCCCTCTCGGGATTAAGCCTTAGGAGAAATTATAATTGTATGAAAAATATAAATACTTGTTTAACTCTTTTTTTTTTTTATACAATTAAAAAAATATTCTTAAATATATTATTTTTTTCAATTCATAAATTTTTTTTTTAAAAATCTTTAAAAAGTCAAACACCAAACCAAGCTACACGGTCAAGGTCGACCATGAAGTCGTGCATGGATTCATTAATAAGAAAATTTCGGCAAAACGTGTTGTTGACCAAGTTCCGCAAGTTTTGTCGACGAAGTCCATTGGCTTAGGATTTCTCATTTTATAATATTGGAAATCCCTTCTACACGTATTTTTATCGCAAAAGTTATAAAGGTTTTTAATAGAATTATTATAATTTGTGATTTAGAAATAAAGTTATATTTTTTTTTTTGTGGGAATATATTTTGTGAATGATAGCACGTGGTTAAGGTAATGCCGAAGTGTCAGCCGAAGTACCACGTAATTTGGTCATGCACTGAGCTAATCTTAGCTAGGCCAGGGTTATCTGCGGAGATACCGGAATCCGAGATAAGCAGATAGAAGACAAGAGTCCTAAAACAGAAGAGGATATCAGTCTGAATAAAGATAAGGCTCAAGAAGAGTTTATCTCTATCTAGAGGGTCCAGGATAAGCATTGGGCTTGAGTCCATTGAAGTGAGACTTCTAATGGGATCAGGTCACTACTGGTTATAAAAGTAAGGCACCCTCGTAGGTCTGAGGTAAGTTCTTTCTTGGGAGTTTAAGCACAATTTACTATCTTTGAGAGATATTGATTACTGACTTGATCGTTGAAGTGCCCCTGGGTGGATGAACTACCGCCAGATTCTTATCTTTTTGTGCAGGTTGCTGGGATTAATCTATTCTGCCGATACTCTTCAGCTGAGTTTCCCGTTTGGTTATATGGTCAAAAATCAACACCCACAATTTAACGCCGTTTGTGGGAACTTAAGAAGAATAGATGGCCAACAATGGACAAGAAGAAAAGATTAGGGATGACATTAACAGTGAAAGTTGTGAACATAAAGATCCTAACGCTCGGAAAGAAAACCGTAATGAGGAAGCACAGGATCCGAATCCTGGAGAGAAAGACGTCGGCAAATAAGGGAATGCCTTGAAGAAAGTTAGCCGAGATGAGTATTACAATAAAAGCGACCTCCAAGTACAGAATGATAGATGCCTAAAGAGGGACAGCGAGAGGAAATGGATGGTGAACAAGTTGGCAAACCTATAGTCGGTTGTTAACTTCATGATGCAGAATAACATGATGCAACCACCGTTCCCGTCACAGGACACGTCAGTACTAGCGACAAAGACTGACGCCCAGAAAGGGGGGTAGAAAACAATCCTAGCAATCCCGCAGCATGGCAAGGAAAGGGAGCGCTCACATCGGCCTTCACGGGATGTCGGACGAGTAGAGTCGATGAGAGATGAGTCACAGAGAACACCACGAACCAAGGGAACCTATGCCAAAGAACCTCGGCATATCTAGGGAAAGGGATTTTGCTTTGATACACTGAATGAAGAGAAGTCCAAGAGGACGCACAATGACACCAGGAGCGATGCGCCAAAAAGGTTGAAATCTGTTGATAGCCAAGCTCTCGGCCGAACGAAGGAGGATTTGAGGGACTACCTCTAGAAGAAGCGACTCAACGCCGAGGTAACATCTCCCGTTAAGCCAAGATCAGTGGAGTTCAATAGATTTGAGGCCCCAAAGAGATTCCATATGTCGAGGTTCCAAGTTTATGACGGTAAGTCTGATCCGAATTTTTATGTCGGCTTATATTTAAATTCAATGGCTTTGTATAGCGGGAATGAGTAATTACTATGCAAGATGTTCCCTTCATCCTTTGAAAAAATTACATCGGATTGGTTCCACAAGTTGCCGAAAGGAACTGTGAAGAGTTAGGAAGGTCTGGCGAAGATATTTGTGGCCAGGTTTGTAACAAATAAGTTATAGCCACTAAAGGTAGACTCCCTGCTGGCTTTGAATATTAGCGAAGGTGAAAGCCTCAGGACTTATGCCAAACGGTATTATGAGGTGTTCAACTGAATATCAGTATGTCACCAGGAGCTGGCGGTCGTATCTTTGAAAAACGGCCTGGAGGATGAATGCCTGCTTCGAAAGTCACTTGCAAAAACTCTACCAAAGATTATGAAGGAGCTCATGGCACGAATTGAGAAATATGCCAGAGCAAAGGAGGATACATACGGAGCAAAAGCACCAAAGCATGAGAAGAGAAATGGCTCGCCGAAACGAGGCTGAGGTAACACTAGTTTCAACAGGCAGGAAACAGGGTTGAGGGCTGCACAGGCAGTCACCACTGTATTCAGGATCCCGGTCTGCAAGGTCTTGGAAATGATCAGGAACCAACCATAATACAGAGCAATAGAGAAGATCCCTGGTGAGTTTATGGGAAGGAGCCTTGGGAAGCATTGTGTTTACCATAATGAAGATGGGCACTTGACCCAGGGATGTAGGGCTCTGAAGACACACTTTGAGGATTTGGTCAGACAGGGTCACCTGAGAGGCCAAGTAGATGAGGCCAGAACGAGGGAAGAGTAAGCAAGGCTACCCCAGGCACCGGCGACACCGCTTCCACTACCGTCACCACAACAATCAGAGGGACCTCGAGTTATCAATGTGATTCACTCGAGGTTCAATGAGAATGATGTACGTGGGAAAACTCAGAGGGTAAGGCACCTACAGCATGTGTATCAGGTCTAGCAAAAGAAGCCTAGGACAAATGAGTACCAGGGACCAATGGTTTCTTTCACTAAGGTAGACCTGGATATGATACAGCATCCACATAACAATGCCCTAGTAATAACATTGAAGATTGGAGAGTGCCAGGTGAGGCGCATACTGGTTAATCAAGGCAGTTCTTATGACATCATGCATGTTAGATGTTACAAGGAGCTTAGCCTTCACCTAGATGATCTAGAACAATCCAACAGCCCGATGGTTGGATTCAATGGAACGCTAACATGGCCTTTAGGATCGACGAATTTAGAGGTGCAAGTAGGCACGAAGAAGATAACACTACAACAAAACTGACTTTTTACGGCACTACATCAACGGCATATAATAAATGCACGCCGTAGTTTCTCACTTTTACGACTTGCTTTTTTTGCACGTCGTAAATACGTTTCCAACCACGGCGTGTCTATTGTGTAGGCCGTGAAAGATAATAACGATGATTTTTTTACTGCTTGTAATGCGCACCGTAAATAATAAAACTTTCTACGACGTGCATATGGCGTGTCGTTAATACATCAATTATACACGACGCACATACGCCAGCCGTGAAAAGTGAATACTTTTCACGGCACACACAACGCTCGCCATTAAAAATATTACACTTTTTACGATGCACATATCGCCTGCCGTTAAAAATATTATATTTTTACGACACGCAATACATGTCGTGAATTGTATATGAAAAAAAAAAAAAAAAAACAAGCGGCAAAATGAAATTTGGGGCGCCAAAATTTTTTTCCCCCAAAAATAACTATTTTGCCTTATTCTAATCAAAATGAAACATGGGTTTCAATCTCTCTCTCTGATTTCAATCTCTCTCTCTCTCTCTCTCTCTCTCTCTCTCTCTTTCTGATGATGATGATGATGATGAAGGCCAAATCCAGATCCTACACTCCCCTCAACTGTTTCAGAACCTTTGTCTACAAAGAACTACCGTCGGACTTGTCAGAACGACGATCTCGAACGGGCTGATTGCGTAATTTGAGATATCTGTTCTTTGTGGTTCTACAAAGTTGATTCTCTATCACTTCTCTCTGAATCCATGCGAAAATTAACAGAAGCATGAAGTCCTCCTCCAGATATTCTCTTTTGTGCTGAATTTGCAGGTACTATATCAGTTTTAGTGCTCCTAAATTTACATCTTGATGAGTTGTTGAATAGTCACCTTCGACAAGAGCCATATTGGTTTGCAACTCACTCACAACAGCCTTTCCATGTGCAGCTTTGTTGCTAAAAACACTAGGATGTATGTATATTCTTGTGGATGCATCCATATCAGATCTGAAGGGAGAAATTCCCACTCCAACTTGATCGTGTTCTTTATCGTGCCTTATAACCCGGTCCTGACTTTGCATGCCCTCTTGCAAAGGTATTAAATTATCCCGAGCATCTTCAAGAATATTACTTTCCTTTAAACAAAAAGTAGATTTCTGATTATTTTCTTCAAACCGAGTCCTCTTATTTTTTTTCTTGCTCCGAATTACCTTTCCATCACCAGTCCTGTTTTCATTGCATTGAATTTTGAAATCACTATGTAAACCCTCTCAACCAAACACATCTTTTACTGATTTAGAATTAGCAATTTCAGATGCTGAGTCAAAGTAATTGTGCGTTGGGTAAGACCTTTTAGAGTCTACGCAATTGTTCTCTTGATCTCTCTCATAAATCCGAATTTTTTCAGACACACTCTTCGACCATCTCATTTGTGAAGGAGGTTCGTGGTCTTTGGCTTGAAGTGTTTTCCTCCTTTTGCTCTTAGCCTTGGCATCATTTTCAACATTTTCTTGAACAGAGACCTGACACAGTTCATCTTTGCCCTAATTTTTCTCTCCATTTCTGTTCAAATGTAAGTATGATATAGTCATCTTCAATGTGGGTTTCTTGGGTTACTGGTACTAATCTTAACTGTGCACTTTATGTGTTTGTTTAATTGACTGAATTGTGTGTTTGTTGGAATTACAAAATAAATTTTTCATGTAGTGGTTTAAATGTATTATAATAGATATTTAGCAAGAAATGGCTGCTTAACTGTGTACTTTCATTTGATGCTACCATCTTATCTATATCCATAGAACTGAATCATCTTAGTTACCCTGGTGTCCTTTGATTTAATTTTTTTTTCCCCATCTAATTTAACTTGCAAAATTTTTGGGAAGATTGCAAATAAGGAGTATTGACATTTTTGCTAGTTTATATTATACGAAAGTGAGGTTTTAACAATAACGGTTGAGCTCTAAAGTGTTAACTAAATTTCTTATTTTTTTGGGCTAATTGAATTGGGAATATATGTTTGTAGACTTGGATAGCCTTCTACCACAGATAGAGAGAAAGAAATGACAAATTTTTCATGAAAAAAAAGAGGAAACATGTGGATATTATTATTAAAGCAGTTATGGAAGATGTTAGAGCCAGAATGAGTTCATGGAGAATATAAAGAATGGCATTTGAAAACTGGCAAACTTGCATTCTTTTGACTGGAATATATCTATGACCCATATATACTGAAACATTAATTAGCTACTTATGTGTACTAATGATGATGCAGCCAAATTCTTGACGAGGAGAATGATTTTTCTGCTATCTTGATTTGGGAGCTAAGGGATTGTGAATTCTTGAAAGATTTCCTAATTCATTGGTTGCTTAATTATTGAATGAAGCTAATTTGATTGTTCGTATGCTGTTTGCTTGATGTTATCATATCAGGCTTGGTTTTGAAAATCTCCTGAGCTTCTGGGGATGCCTGGAACATTTTATTTTCTTTTCTTTTTCAATTTTAAATTTGCATAATAATAGTAGTAATATGTGTATTAAATATAAAAGATAAAATAGAGGAAACCGGTTAGTGAAAGATGAGGCCCATATGATAGTAATTGTGATGCTGATGGAGCTAATGATTGCATGATCATCTGACTATCCTTCAGTAATCATGATTGGTTTGCAAACTTTGCATACATTAAGCAATCATAAGGTGCATGTTAGTCTCTCTCTTCTCTTTTTTAAACAAATTCCTTTTGGTTTGTGTAAAGTTCTTTAAAGGCATGCATGCTCCTAAATGCAGTACACTCCGCAAGAATGATATTTTGTTTATGCACATCTACTCAATACAATCAATGATTAGTATGTGATTCGAGTGCTCTCTCTCTCTCTCTCTCTCTCTCTCTCTCTCTCATGTGTAGAACAATGGACTGAATATGTTGATACAACTCAAAAAATAAGGTAATTAATAAAGATGCAAATGCTAATGACTAGTATTGATTTGATCGAGATTAGAGTGAAAAGTGTTTTCAAATTGATGAAAAATATTCCTGAATACATACTGGCTGCAATATGAATGTGGTATTGATGTCTTCATTTTAAACCATCAGGTTTTATTATCCTCCTTGGTGTAATTTGGGTTCTGCAAGAAACAATAAAGATCCAAATTCTTCGGTACATTATTCTATTCATTGGTAATGCCTTCATGCTTTTCTTACTGTTTTCCCATTTTTGTCAAATCAAATGCATTGAACGCTTATGCTTCAGTTAAGGGATGTCACTTATGTCTATCATTGGTTAAGTGCAGGTGTAATGAATAGTCTGTTTTCAGTATATAGTATGGTCTTGGAGTTAATAATTTATTATAATGTCAACTGCGTATTAATGGAATTACAATTGACTTGCAAGGAACGTGTGCCAATGCAGACATATACGATCAACTGATAATGGTGTTGGATGGGGTGTTATTTGGTGATCATTTTTATCATCTGGAAGTGCATGAATTGTCTTCTCTGGTGAAATAACATAGAGCCCCTGACAACTCTGTGATATTTCTTGCTCTCTAATTTTGAAGAACTGTACCTGCAGGGGATTCATATCTTTTTTGTTTCTTTGTGGATCCATGTACCTTGGCCTTGTGATCTTGTCTTGAGGTATGATGTCCTTATTTATCATTTTTTTAGTAAAGATATATGGGTATGTTTTTTTCTAAAAATATTTTTGTCTAGGATAATGCTAGAAAAGGAAAGTTACTTCTTCAATGGTATTGGATCATTTGTCAAACTTCCAAAAATACATATCCACTAAGAAAATTGAGATATGCATGTAATTTGTGAGTTGGAACATTGGATTCTTAAATTTATAGTAAAGGATGAGAAACATACTTAGCAATGAAGCTTGAGTGATGATTAGAGGATCAATCTGCTCCAGTCCTTCATTCTTGATCATCTTGATGGCATTTAAAACTGCTCTAATAGGCAGCACTGCCAGATCTGTAAGTGCCAGATCTGTGAGTAGTTTTTCTGCTCTTTTTTTTTTTTTGGTTCTGTTCTATTTTTTTCCTCTCAGATTTTCCTTATCTTCTGACTTTTTTTTATCAATGGCATAGATTGAAATGCCTTTACAAAGACATGGTGGGAGGCTTGAACACAATGAGACATATTGTGGTTAATGCTATGGTGTGGAAGTGGTATGTTTTTCTATGGCCTTGTGTGTCATTGCTAAGTTGAATATTTAATTCTAAAACTTATACAAGAAATTTTCATAAGAGTAATGGATTATTGAGCTGGACATATTCAGTTCATTTCTGTGTCTATTTAATTTGGAAGAAACACCTTCTTACTTTGGAGCAATTTTGAATAATTCTTAAGAAACACCTTTAGTTCATTTGTTTTTGTTTTTTTTTTTTTTTTTAAGTGCCTTTATCTGTAGTAGTAATTCTCGTGGATGTTAATGATACTATAGGATACAATTCACACAATGTATAAAATTGGTGTTAAAAGTACACGATATGTAATCGCGATTTAATAATACTGACACAACATTGGCTGTAAGTGTCTCATGATAGTGATTGCACATATCTCTTGCAAATTACCTAACTAAAACCTTGATTTACCATTTTACAATTCTAGCACATTTTTACCTTATGTTTCTACATTGCTTTCTGTTGTTGTAACTTGGAAAACCTTCAGGCTTGTTTGGTTGACAACTGTAAACCTTGTTTGCCTTTTTTAATCTTATTATGTGTTTTTAATTAAAAATTAGTTATCATTTTACTGTTCTATCACATTTCTTCCTTATGTTTTTGTGTTGCTTTCTAGTGTTCTAACTTGTAACTTGAAAACCTTGGGGCCTATTTGGTTGTGTTTTTATTTTTCTGTTTTTTAGTTTCATTTTCCAGAACACATAAAACTTGTTTAGTGAACCTTTTTTCTCTTCATGATAGTTTACACGAATCTACAAAGCATTAGAAAGCATCGGTGGCATCATTCTAGTGTGCTTTTAGAAGCTTTTCATTAATGAAGTTGCTTTCAAGTGCCAAGCATTATCTGGTAGTTTCATTAGGATCTATTGGACTGAAAGTTGAAATTTTGGAGTTTTGTTTTGGTTTTCTTTTCACTTCCATTATTCATGGAAGTTTCATTGCACTTTTCTTTTCCCTATTTCAACAAATATTTGTTTCTTTGCTGATAAAAAATACAAAAAAGTTAAAAATGTGAATGCACCATTGAAGTGGTGGCTATATATATCAATACAAAAGCTTGTGTTGATAAATTGAATTGCAAGTAAACATCTTTGAGGATTTTTGCCTTTGTGCATACATTTTTTAAGATTGTTGCTTTTAGACAATATGTTTGTTGATCTGATGTTGTAAAATAGCTGAGTTCTTGGATGATAAACAATGATTCCGTGGAATTTTTTATTGCCATGGACATCTTTTGGATCCTGATTGCGGACTTTGACTTCGAAGGGCGTTATCTCTTCCTCAATGCAATTGCAAATCAGATACGCTACCCAAACAACCATACACATTTCTTTTCCTATGTTCTTCTCTACTTGTTTGTGAATGCTAACAAGGTTAGTTTCTCTCTCTCTCTCTCTCTCTCTCTCTCTCTTTTAGACTCATAGGATTTGTTTGCCTGCATGTATAACCAGAAAATTTGAATTCTCCTGAAATGTTGTTGTTGAAATTGAGAGAATGAATAGTAATAACTTCTTGATCTTTAAGAATTACACTAGTTAAGTCTAGGATTTTTACACTAGTTATGCGAAATGCGATCTGCTCACAGCTTCGCATTCCTTGTTGGACAGGAAATTATACAAGAGCAAATAACAAGAGTTTTGTTGGAAGGACTGATTGTGAATAGATCACATCCTTGGGGGCTTTTGATCACCTTCATTGAGCTCATCAAGGTAACTTCAAACCACCACCAAAGTGTTGTTTGGCCAGTCATATGTTCTCTTAAAATCTGTTTTTTTTTTTTTTGGTCATGCAGAATCCAAAATACAACTTCTGGTGTAGGTCTTTCACTAGGTGTGCACCATAGATTGAGAAACTTTTTGAATCAGTTTCGAGATCGTGTGGTGGCCTAAATCTGTAGATGAATTAATGGTATCTGGTGGAATTCCTGAGCGTGCACTGATTCTGAAAGATTGGATCTCTGTATAAGTATTAGCGATTTTCTTGTCGTAACAAATTACAGCTTTGTTAGATGGCTGCCAGAGTAACACCGATTCGCACTGTTTGAATAGAATATTTGATTGTGGTTATTATGCAAAGCTGGCTGACTATTCCAAATCTTTTTACCTAATAAAAATAATCAAATACTTTCTAAAACCAGATTATAAGCTATCTATCCTTACCAAATTTTTTTACCTATAAAAATAATCAAATACTTTATGAAATGATGCATACAACGGAAGTCCACTTTTATTCGATTACTTACAGACTAGCAATACAATTCTTTTAATGCCTCAAGTAATTAAGCTAGAATTGAGAACCCTAATGTCAATTTTTTTGACTCAATTTCAGCCTCATTTCCTTTAGCCAATTTGTGTGTTAATAATTTCAAGTGTTCCCTGGAGGTTTGCCAAAATGAGAAACTCACATTTATGGGACCATGCATGAGATGCTATGTATGGTGAATTTGTATAAGGGTATGCAGGGCATTTCATTATCTATATGTCAATTTCTAACTTTCTCTTCAAAAGGCATCCTTATTTTGTAATTTCCAGTATTTGTGATGCACCAGCGATACTAAATGTTTATTATGTAGGTAGCTGTAGGGCTTCAAGATCTTTTGGATGGAACAATGACCAAATATCTTTGTTTTTTTTCTTCTTCTGAATCTGTGTTTTCTGTCTCAGGTTTGTAACTAGGTGCTCTCGAGGACGTTTGCTTGGATTTAAATACCTTGAGCCTTTGTTCTGCATACAGAAGTGATGGTCCTTTTTTGAGTATTCTCTTAGGGCTGCTGGTAATGCTTTGACCGATTACCAACATCATGTATGAATCTTCAAAAGGTTTGTCCCATTCTACTGAAGACGAAATTGAAGTTGCTAAGAATTTTTTAATACAAAGATATGGAGGACACAAGCCTGAATGTTGATGCAATTAAATCAGCCCATGATGGTGCACTCACAAGAAGATATTTGGCTACATTTTGTATGGTTTAGAACTTAATGATAATTTTTTTTGGGATAATTTAGAACATTTTGGAATGTGTAGACTTTGTTGAATGTTTATAATTTATGGATATAGTTTCTTTTTGATGTTCCAAACAATATTTTGGCGGTTGATTGATGTTTTGTGATGTTTGTTTATAATATTTGTTAGATTGTACAAAATTAGTCAAATAGAATCTGCTGAATTTTAAAATAATAAAAAAAAAACTGCATATTTTACGGCAGACAAAATAAGTCGTCATATTACATATTTTACGGCGTGCAATTAGTGCCATTATTTGTCTCACCAATTAACGGCGTGCAAAATTAGTCGTAAAAAAAGTAACAACGACACAAAATCTTCCATTAAATAGTTTTTAACGGCGTACTATAGCATGTCGTAGAAAAAGTAACAACGGCGCACAAAATCTGCCGTTAAATGGTTTTTAACGGCGCACGAAGCATGTCGTTGAAAGTAAATGACTTTCCATGACTATTCATGATATGACGAGCGTTGCACGTCGTAGAAGGGTTTTCACAACGTGCATTGCACGCCATAAAAATCCTTTTTTGTTGTAGTGTAAGCACAGAGTTTATAGTAATCAACACCCCCTACCTTTATAATGTTATCTTGGGAAGACCGTGGTTATGCACAATGAGAGTTGTTCCCTCAACGCTATACTAGCTGTTGTGGTTCCCAATGAAACATGGAATTAAAGAGGTCAGAGAGGATTAAGTGCAGGCAAAAAATCCATGGCCACTATGAAATCCACCTGCAACGTGCAAGAGGCATAAACAATAGAAATTGAAGACGAGGACATGGAGGTCCTAGATGACGTCTACAAAGAGCCGGCCGACAAGAGTGAGGAAGTTTTGAAAAAGATTCTGGTCCAGAAAGGTGATGGAGAGCGCTTCTTCCTTTTCGACTCAAGTTTAGTCGAGGAAGAGGAAAGAGAGTTGGAGGCTTTCTTGTGAGCAAACATAGAAGTGTTTCCATGTACCCCATATGAGATGTCTGGCATTGACCCTGAGGTCATTTGCCATAGGCTCAATGCAGACAGGTTGGCAAAACCTATCATCCAACATTACTACAAGTGGAAGCAGTTGAAAAGGAAATGGACAAGCTACTGGAAGCCTAGCCCATCCGAGAAGTACACTATCCAACCTGGTTGTCCAACACAGTGGTAGTGAAAAAAAAGAACGATAAGTGGAGGGTCTGTGTGGACTTCACTGACCTGAATAAGACTTTCCCCAAAGACAGTTTCCTACTGCCTAAGATTGATCAGTTAGTAGATGCCACTTCAGGGCATAGACGGATGAGTTTCCTGGATACATACAGAGGCTACCACCAGATAGCAATGTATGCCCTAGATGAAGAGAAGACGACGACATTCATCACCCCAAAAGGACTTTATTGTTACAAAGTGATGCCTTTCGGGTTAAAAAATATAAGAGCAACATACCAGCGGTTAGTGACCAAGATGTTTAAGCATCTAATTGGGAAGACAATAGAAGTCTACATTGATGACATGGTCGTGAAGACTAAGGAGCCTGTGAGCCATCTGGCCGATTTAAAGGCAGTTTTTGACATCCTAAGAGCATATCGGCTCTGACTCAATGCTTTAAAATGTGCATTTGGAGTCAGGTCTGGTAAGTTTCTGGGATACTTGGTCACTAGAAGGGGCATTGAGGCAAGCCCAGATCAAATCAAGGCCATCATTGACTTAAAGAGCCCGACGTCAACCAAGCATGTCCAGATTTTGACTGGCAAGGCAGCAGCCCTGAACAGGTTCATTAGCCGAAGTTCAGATAACTGTAAACCATTTTTTAGTTTGTTAAAGAAGGCCACATATTTTTTGTAGACAGAGGAGTGCAAAGTCGCCTTAGCCGACTTGAAAAAATACTTGACAACAGCTCCAGTTCTGTCAAATCCAATACCTAGAGAAGAATTGTTTCTATACTTGGAAGTTTCAAAACACGTAGTAAGCGCGGTAGTAATCCGAGAAGAGGAGGGAGAACAAAAGGCGGTATACTATGTGAGTAAAACCCTAGCAAGTGCAGAAACCAGGTACTTGTCCCTGGAGAAACTGACATTAGCCCTGGTGATGGCTTCTAAAAAGTTGAATCACTACTTCCAAGCCTACAAGATTGTGGTAATGACTGAGCATCCCCTGAAGTCCCAGTTGCAACATGGAGATCTGACATACAGAATAACCAGATGGGCAGTGGTGTTGGGCCAATATGACTTGGAGTTCAAGCCTAGAACAACAATCAAGAGCCAGGTTCTGGCCTACTTTATGGCTGAGTTTACCCCTAGTGCCATCCCACATCGGGCTCCGGTGAGCCGCGGCTTAGGTTGTCCAAGAGAACTAGAGGAAACCTAACTTGGGCTAAAAAACCCTATACCAGCAACACAGAAGAAAAAGAGATATCAAAACCCCGCAACATCTACATTGGCAACTCCTTCCGCCTGTTTGTTAATAGAAGTTCAAACCGTCAAGGAGCGGGGGCAGGAGTGGTGTTGGTATCGCTAGATGGGCAAATGATTAAGCAATCTATTCGTTTGGGGTTCAAGGCCTCAAACGACGAGGCGGAGTATGAGGCGCTGATTGCAGGACTGAAACTAGCTGCAGCCATGGAAGCCGATGAGGTGGTAGTCTTTTGTGACTCACAGTTTATTGTGAATCAAGCAACGAGTGAGTATGCAGCCCGAGATGAAAGGATGATAGCCTATGTCAAAGAGGTTGTCAGACTGCTAACATTATTTGAGAATTGCCAACTACAGCAGGTTAGCCAAGATGATAATAGCCATGTCGACACCTTGGCAAACCTGGCTAGTGCAATGAAGTCAGGGGAGCCAAGGACAATCATGGTTGATTACTTGTCAGGCCCAAGTGTAGAACCTCTGATAATTGAGTACGAAACAATGTGCGTGGAAATGGATCCAAGCTGGATGGATGCAATAGTAATATTCCTCAAGGATGGCAAGTTTTCAGATGATTGAAAAGAGGCGCACAAGACCAGGTTGAAGTCAGCCAGAATCTGCTTATCAGTAGAAGGCCATTTGTACCGAAGATCCTTCACTAGACCTCTACTTCGGTGTGTGCATCCCTCTCAAGTAGAGGACTTTTTATATGAGATCCATGAAGGAGTTTGTGGAAGCCATGTACGGGGTATGTCACTTGCCCATAGAGCCATATCCCAAGGATACTGGTGGCCATACATGTAGAAGGATGTCGAAGCCTATGTGAGGAAATGAGAGAACTGTCAAAGGTTTACACCTTTAATACATCAACCAGCAGCAAATCTGAACCCAGTGTCCAGTCTTTGGCCGTTCGCCCAGTAGGGCATGGACCTAGTGGGACCACTGCCCTAGGCAACTAGACAGGGAAAGTTCTTGCTAGTAGCCACAAACTACTTTATAAAGTGGGTAGAGGCTGAACCTCTTACAAAGATTCGAGATATTGATACGAAGAACTTCATCTGGAAGAACATAATAACCAGATTCAGGATCCCAAGGGCCATTATAGCAGACAATGGCACTCAATTTGACAGTAAGCTGATTAAGAGCTTTTGTGCAAAATACAAAATTAAAAATTATTACTCTACTCCTAGCTTCTCTCAGAGTATTGATCAAGCAAAAGCATCCAACAAGACCATTTTGGATGGGATTAAGAAGAGATTGGAAGCAGCCAAGGGAAAGTGGGTCGAAGAATTGCCCAATATACTGTGGGCATATCAGACTACGCCGAGAAGATCAATTGGCGAGTCTCCTTTTGCCATGGCTTATGGCACTGACGCAATTATCCCACTAGAGGTCGGCATCCTTGGTATCAGAACCCAGGGAGTGGAGAATGGGACCAATGAGGCATTCCTAGCCCGAGATTTGAACCTCTTAGAGGAAAGAAGAAGAGAGCAGCAATTCAGCTGAGGGCATACCGGCGGCAGCTTGCTAGGGCTTACAATAAAAAGGTTAACCCAAGGGAGTTCAAGGTTGGGGACCTCGTCCTAAGGAAAGTCGTCAGCAATAAGAAGGATCCCAGGGAGGGCAAGCTTGGCCCAAACTGGAAAGGGCCTTACAAAACCATCTCGGTTGCCAGCAATAGAACATATCGATTGGAAGACGGTGATGGCAAGAAGTTGCCAAGACCGTGGAACACTTATAATCTGAAGTTTTTTTGTCATTAGTTTTTGTTTTGTGAGATTTATGTTATGATTTTATTAACCGAAGTTTTAATAAAATGCTAGTTTGATTTTGTTTTTATGAATTTGTGCGATAGGACTAAATAGTCTTATGACGAATAACTTAGACTTATCATATGATAGAGTTGAATTATACTTATCATATGATAGAGTTGAACTAAGTTGACAATGTTTCCAATTGAAACATGACGAATAACTTAGATTTATCATACGGTAGAGTTTAATTATACTTACCAAATGATAGAGTTGAATTAAGTTGGCGATGTTTTTGAATGAAACATGAAAAGTAACTTAGACTTGCCATGATGGCGGAGTTGAACCAAGTCCAAACTGATTAGATTAATAGAGACACCGAGGTCGAGAGCCTCGGCTAAAAATTGTTTGAATCAGACTTCGGCAAAAAACAGAGATACAGGCTTAATGTGAACATAAGTGGTACTTAGGTTCATATTAGGGGGCAGGAATGAAAAATACACTTGTTGAAATTTTAGGAAAGTTTGTAAGTAGGAGTCAGCCGAGGTACTAGATAAGGGATGCCTGAGGTATTTATTACCCGAGATAACCAAATAGTTTGTCAAAACTTAGAAAGGCTAAAAGAATAAAGCATTGAATAAAGCCAGCAAATACAAGTAATGAGGCACTGCTTCAAAGAAATTTTAAGTAAAGAAACAGCACTCGTAAAAATGTTTTGGTAAAATATTTTTAAGTGTTGGCCGAGAATAACAGTAAATGTTTATATCCGAGGTGATAACTGTCCGAGGTATTCTAACCCGAAGTGAGCATACAAGTGAAGTTGTACTTAAAAGAAGTGCAAATATATTCTAAGTATGGAAGCAAACAAAGACAGTGAAAGCTTAAATAAACAAGCACGCATTCAACAATTAGAAGAAAAGAAGACATGCATTTAAAGAAAACTTGTTCAAATACAGACAAAAAGGCACTTCGGCCTGGCAAAAAAAAAACTTATTCAAGTAACAAGGCAGTGGACACGTCGACCAAAATGAAACTAACTTTGTTCAAACACAAAAAGATTATAACTATTCAAAGTGAAAGAAAAAAGAACAGGTAAGAAAAAATCCTAGGTGTTGGAAACATTGGCATTAATCTCTGATTGCTCAACCTCGGCAGTTAGCGTTGTGTCGACCTCAGTTGGCATTAATGCTTCCTTCTCTACTGCTATCTCGGCATCAATTTCTAGCAAGGTCTCATCCAAGCTTTTCTCAGCTCTACTGACCTCAGCCTCAGATACTGTCTTCTAGGTGAGGCACTCTTGGAGACCTCATTCACGTCGTCCTGAGTCAAGTCCAGGATTTGCTCATTCAGAGTGGGGGACTTGGCCCCAGTAACAGCCTCCTCTTCATCAGCATCATCAACCTCAGCATCCTCGTCCTTGGCTTCGTCCTCGGAGTCCGAAGGAGAGGGAGAGGGAGAGGGAAGGGAGAGAAAGGCAATTGGAGTTGGTTTATGTCTCTGATAGGGGAATCCATTAGGATGGAGAGTTTATTCAGAATGGCTGTCCAGCCGAGATAAAAGCCTCGATTGCAAGCTTGGTTGACCTGGGCTTTGTATGCATCTCAGACAGTGGCATGACCCTTTGAAAACACCTTCTCATCGGCCGCCTTGATCTCGGCTTCTTTGGTAGCTAGGGCCTCTTGGAGCTCAGTTTTGGCTTCCGTGATTTTGGCATTGACGTATTTTGTGAATAACAGCACGTGGCTAAGGTGACGTCGAAGTATCAGCCGAGGTACCATGTGGCTTGGTCATGCGCCAAGATGATCTCGGCTAGGCTAGGGTTGTCTGTAGAGATACTGGAATCCGAGATAAGCAGATAAGGGACAAGAGTCCTAGAACAGAGAATGATCTCAGTCTGGATAAAGACAAGGCTCAAGAAGAGTTTATCTCTATCTAGATGAGGGTGCAGGATGAGCATTGGGCCTGAGTCCATTGAAGTGAGGCTTCTAATGTGATCAGGTCACTGCTAGTTATAAAATCAATAATCAATATCTCTCGTGGGTCTAGGTAAGTTCTTTCTTGGGAGTTTAAGCACAATTTGCTATCTTTGAGAGATATTGATTATTGATTTGATCGTCCGAGTACCCTCGGGTGGATGAACCACCGCCGAATTCTTATCTTCTTATACAGGTTGTTGGGCTTAATCTATTCTGCCAGTGCTCTCCAACTGAGTTTCCCATTTGGTAGTGTGGTCAAAAATCAACACCCATAGTTGTAATATTATGCACAAAAATATATAATTTTATTTCTAAATTACAATTTATAGTGAACTCTATCAAACAATTACATTTCATTTACCACCAAAATATTAGAAAATTTGTAACACAAAATATATATTATAAAAAAATTATAATATAAAAGTACTTGTTTTTGTTTTATCATTTTATATCATTGAAATTACATGACAAGATATTATTTGTTTAAATTAATTTTTAATAATTATTTCTCAACAACAGAATCAATGACGAGTATCATATAGACAGTGATACAAAATAATAACATACAGCCTTTTGTCTTTAAATTTACCATGCATTCGAGAGTGTAGGCAACCAAAGCAAGTCAACTTCCAATCCTCCACACTGAAAGTATTTAATAATTTTTAAAAATACTATAAACTCAAAAATATTATTCATAAAAATAAATCAGTAGACTAGCCTCCATTATAGGTATAATCCATATCCCACTAAGTTCAAATTTACACTATACATTCACTTTTTGATAAAATTTGAGACATATTTTCATGATTCAATAGTATTTTTGAATAATTTTTCAAGTCTACAACTCAGGAAAAACTCGACCTTGTTTGGTTTGTTTTTGAGAAATAAAATTTGGATTTTTTTTTTAAAATTTTGTTTGGTTTAGTGATTTTGGAAAAAAAAATTCCAAAATCACTTTCTATCTCCTACACATCAATCAATCACTTTTTCTCTCTCCTCTCTTTTTCTCAATCATTTTTTCTCTCACACACATCTACTTAACTACAACAAAATATCAAATCATCACAAACTCCTATACTTCAAAACTATTCCCAAAATATACAACTAAACAAACCAAAAAAATTCCTAAACTCTCTTCTCAAATTTTTTTAAAAAAATTTATCTCCCGAAGCCAAACCAAACACACCCCTCATCTTTTACCAACCACAGAAAAGTCCATCTTTCACAAACAGATACTTGCATATCATCAAAAAAAGAAAATGAAAAATTGTACCGATGGGCACCCACGAGGGCCCAACCCACGGATCAGGGCCCAGTCCACATTCCCAAGAGGGCCTAACCCGCGGATCAGGGCCCAGTCCACATTCCAGCGAACAAAGCCCAATAACTTTGAGAAATCAGTATTAAGCCAGGACCAATAACATTCAAACACTTACCAAACAGGGGCCTAGACACATAAGCAGACAAAGATCCTGCAAAGTTATTGCACCACATATCAGCCATTAGTGAGGCTCTCACAACATTAAATGCGACAACCCTTTCACGTCAGAATATACAGACTCACCATGAACAATGCAAGCTAGAACATAGACTTTTGGCCAACACGATAGGCTAGAATAGACAAGGAAATGATGGGCAAAGGATATAAGGAAGTTTCCGAGACACATCAAAGGTTAAGTTCTTCATTCCTCATATTCTCTTTCTCTACACAGTCAATCTCTCCTATTCTAACTCGATCGTTGGAGGGTCTGCCAGGGGATTACCTCCCCCATTGAACCTTTTTGAAGGGACGTTCCGCAGACTTCAAGGCCAACAGACCTGTTGAAAGCTTGGACCAGCCCGACCCGTCTCTCGTTGGGAAAACTACATCATCAGTTGGCACCGTCTGTGGGAACTCTTCCTTTCGGAAAGACAGTTGTGTTCATTGTCATCGGAAGGAACCCCGTATTCATCCTGTATCAAAGTGGATGGTCACGACTAGATCCATGACTTCCCAACACAACGCTGGTAACCCCGAAGCTGAACCCTCCAACCCAAATAACCCGCATCCATATTTCACAGAACTCACTAACAGCATCAACCGACTGACTGAACAGAACCATGCCTTGATCAATGCCTTACTATATCATGACCTGCTTATCCCGCCTCTACCACAACCAATAGTTCCCCCGCACCCAGAATAAGCCCACATTCACCATCAATTCCCACCACACGTGTCTCAAGGAACACTTCCACTCTTCGCCCCGCGGCCCCAACCATCGAACCTTGATGGTCTGCACCCGCCTCTGTCAGGCTTGCAGCCTCATCAAGATATGCCGCCACCTTTCTATAACCACCCCTTACCACACCATACGGCTGCCCATGAAGGTGAGGCTAGTAGTGTTCAACCTCCGATCCTTGTCTATGGGGATAATGCTCCTGTCTGGAATGAAGAACTATGGGCCATGAAACTCCAACTATAGGGGGTCATGCAAAACATGCAGCACAAGACTTCCTCCACCATCAACTCTTTTTTCACCACCTCTATCCGGGATAAAGCTCTCCCTCCCAAGTTCAAGATGTCGTCGATCGACACTTTCGATGGTACCACAGACCCCGTCGACCATGTAGACGCATATCAAACACTCATGATCTTACACGCCTTTCTAGACGAAATCATGTGTAGCGTTTTTCCTGTCACGTTGAAGGGGTCGGCGCGCCTTTGGTTCAGTCAGCTCTCCCCAAACTCAGTCACTTCATTTCGCCAACTCAACGAATCCTTCCTAAGCCATTTCATCGGTGCTCAGCAACAACGACATCCAACTACCCAACTACTAAACATCCGGCAGACAGAGGGAGAGTCGTTACACAACTATGTCACCCGCTTCAACACCGAAGCCCTCCAAGTGGAGGAAAACGATGACAAGGTCATTCTCATAGCCTTCATGGCCGGTTTGCGCCCATCCGATTTCCTTTTCTCCCTCTCCAAAAATCCCCCAACCACCATAGCCTCCCTCCTCACTAAAGCCCAAAAATACATGATCACCGAAGACTCCCTGGCAGCTCACCAAGACTCCACATCCAAAATCCCACCCTTCCAAGGACAAAAGAAAAGAGCCTGAGCCACGACCCTGGCAATACACATATTGACCCCTATCACACCCAGATCGACCTGCACGCTCCGACCGATCGGCCTCAACCCGCCCACCTGGTCGGTTCGAGCGATACACCCTCCACAACTCACCCATAGAGCAAGTCCTGAGCCAAATTCAACGAGACTATAACCTAAAATGGCCTCAACCATCTAGATCTCCATCCACCCGACAGGATCAATCCAAGTACAACCATTTCCATCAAGACCATGGTCACAACACTGACGAATGTGTTAACCTCAAGGACTAGGTTGAAGATCTGGTCCGTCAAGGCCGCCTCAACCGATTCACTGCAGCCCATCCCCCGCAGAGGCCTAGAACTGGCCTCCCAAACCATAACCGCCAACACACTCCCCCCCGATGACCAGCATAACCTGAGAGGAATGATGACCAGCCTCAACACCAACCCTAAGCTCACGACGACCCCCCCGCTAGGCGAAATATGGGTCATCGCTGGCGGCCTTATGTGTGGCGGACCGTCCCGATCAGCACAACAAGCTGAGCTCTGAAAAATCTAACAAGGATCTGATAGAGAGGTGGCCACGGTGGACCAACCCCACAAGCAACCCAAGCAATGGTCAGAACCGGTCAGCTTCACAGCGGCAGACTGCACAGGCGTTCGCTATCCTCATGACGACCCCCTGGTCATCTCTGCCCTATTATCAAACTACAAAGTTAGGAGAGTTCTGGTCGACAATGGAAGTTCCTCTGACATCATCTTCCTCAACGCTTACCGCCAACTAAAGGTCGAAGAAGAAAAGTTGTCACCTTTACAAACCCCTCTGGTGGGTTTCACCGGCGATCGGATCACATCCATGGGCTTCATTAACCTCCCCATCACCATCAGAGAGTACCCACGGCAGTCCACCAAACTTCTTACTTTCCTCTTCGTTGACTGTCCTCTTGTTTACAACATCATATTAGGGCACACCGCCCTCAATGCACTCCAAGCCGTAATCTCTACGTACCATCTGGCCATGAAGTTTCCTACTGACTAGGGGGTTGGCACTGTGAGGGGTGAACAGACGATAGCCCGGGAGTGCTATGTCGCCTCATTAATGGAAATCAAAATGAAAGAAGCTATGATCATTGAAGGCATTGATGTTAGAGATGAGGAAGAGTTAGTTAGAGAGGAGCCAGTGGAGGAACTCGTCGAAGTACCTATCGATCCTACTGACTCAACAAAAACGGCTAAGATTGGCCGCTAGCTGTCCTCTCAGGCCAAGGTCGCCCTTACAGCCCTTCCCGCCGAGCACAATGATGTCTTCGCTTGGACCCATTTAGACATGCTAAGTATCGACCCCTCCTTTATTACCCATCGTCTTAGCATTAAACCACAATTCTGACCGTTCTGCCAAAAACAACGTATCTTTTACTCGGAACGTAACAGCCTCATCGCCGCTGAGGTTGAAAAATTGCTGAAGGCACAATTCATCAGAAATGTAGACTATCCCAAATTGTTGTCCAACATGGTCCTGGTCTGCAAAAACAACGGCAAATAGCAACTCAACGTCGACTATTCCGACCTCAACCGAGCCTGCCCCAAAGACAGCTACCCCTTTCCCAAGATAGATCTATTGGTCAACACGACTGCGGGGCATCAGATGCTTAGCTTCATGGATTCTTTCTCCGGCTATAATCAGATCTTAATGCACGCTGCCGACCAGGAGCACACCTCTTTCATCACTGACAAGGGGTCTTATTACTACTGCGTCATGCCGTTCGGTTTAAAGAATGCTGGAGTCACTTACCAACGCCTGGTCAATGCCGTCTTCTAACACCAGATAGGTCGAAACATGGAAGTCTACGTCGACGACATGCTCGTCAAGAGAAAACTCTCCTCCGACCATTTGGCAGACCTGCATGAGATTTTCCAAACCTTGCACAAGTATCGAATGAAACATAATTCGGAAAAGTGTGCCTTCGGCGTTGGCTCTAGTAAGTTTTTAGGGTTCATGGTCAGCCAAAGAGGCATTGAAGCCAACCTAGAAAAGATCAAGGCCCTGATAGA
This sequence comes from Camellia japonica, assembly GCA_030407325.1. NCBI lineage: Eukaryota > Viridiplantae > Streptophyta > Magnoliopsida > Ericales > Theaceae > Camellia > Camellia japonica. The sequence continues at coordinate 30,734,969 of JAPPVO010000059.1, forward strand.
AATGCAGTCTCCCAAGACGATCAAAGAAGTTTAGTGGCTAACAGGCAGAGTTACCGCCCTCAACCGTTTCATTTCGCGAGCGACTGACAAATGTCTTTCATTCTTCAAAGTCCTCCAGCAAGCCTTCGAATGAAACACCGAGTCTGAGGAAGCCTTCCAACAACTAAAGCAGTGCATGGCCAACCCCCCTCTTCTTTCGCAAGCACTGCCAGGCGAAACCCTCTTCCTCTATTTAGTCGTGTCCTATACTACTGTCAGTGCTGCCCTCATCAGGGAGGACAGATCAGTACAACGCCCGGTTTATTAAATTAGCCGCGTACTCAGGAGAGCCGAACAGAACTACCCCCTATTAGAAAAATGGCTTTCGCGCTGGTCATCACCTCCAGACGTCTCCGACCTTATTTCCAAGCTCATTTCATAGTGATTCTCACTGATCAGCCTTTAAAAAAGGTCATGCAACAACTAGAATCATCAGGCAGGCTCATGCAGTGTGATACCCCTGTTCCGTATTATGCTAATTGATCCTCCTTATGCATATGATTATGTGTTTGATATGATTTTCAGTGCTATTTATATGAATATATGTGGTTTTGAATTTCTATCTGTTTACCGTAGGAATATCTGTTTGATTATCTGCTTTGAAAATTAAATTGAAGGCCTTATCGGCCACAGAACCCGAAATTGACTGCGCCATTGTGATTGGCGTAATTTTTAGAGCCTACGGTGAAATTTAATTGAAAACTATTTCAGATCGAATTAAATTGATTTAATTAATGGCATAGTGCTCAAATTATTTAATATTAAATAATTATGATTAGTGTGACTTGTAAAGAGAGGCACTATACACTCAATTCATACACTTGAGCTCAAAATCAGATTTTGTGCCTTAGAAAGAAAGAGAACCGGCTATAGAGAGAGAAAGGGAGAGACATTGTGCAATTTTGGCTCAAAGCTTGGAAACCTTGAAGATTTCTCAAGAATTTGCTATAGATTGTGAGAATTAAAGCTCCTAGGTGAGTATTTCATGGATTTTAGTTTGTAATTTTGTGTATTCAAGCTAGTTGGGTAATCAAGAGTGAGTTTGACATGAAATTGAGTTGGTTTTGTTGAATTTGAAGTCTTAGAACACATGCATGTAAGATATTGCCATAAATTTCCATGTTTGAGCATAAAGTATGTAATCCATGTTGAGTTTTGATTAATGACCATGTATTTGATCATCTCTTCACCAATTAAGTTGAGGATATTGTGTATATTTCACATGCAAGTGCAAATCATGGGAGTTTGAGTCTTACATGTTTGAATCTAGTGTGTTGGTGATGAGTTTGAGTTAATTTGAGACATGCCTGTGATTAAATTGTCAAATTGAGCTTCATTGTGTTGTAATTTGGTGTTTATACCATGTTAGAATATGTATATGTGAAGTTTGAGCCAAAATCATGCATTTGGGACCTTTGAACATCAATTTGAAGCTCAAGAACATGTTCTGGATTTTCCAGAATTTTGATGTCCACTCGAGCGGGGAAACCGCCGCTTGAGCGTGAAATTCGTGTTCCCAGTATTTTCTGCAGATATGGTGTCCGCTCGAGCGGGGAGCCATGTAGAGAGGCCTTCCACTCGAGCGCCCGAGTTTGCGATCGAGCGTAAATTTGACATATCCAGTACTTTTGCAGGCCTCGTGGGTCCGCTCGAGCGGGGAAGTCCACGCTCGAGCGGGGACCCTGCTTTCTGAAATTTTGAAAAGGCATTCTGTGTTTCGTTTTCTGTTCTCTTTCACTTCCAAGTACTCTTAGGCATGCATTGAGCATTGTAATTGAGTTAAAGAGATAAGAATGAAGCCTAAAGAGGAAAATGTGAATTTAGAACGGATCGAATTGTTTGTGACCCTTTTGTGTTCATGGAATGTGTAGGGTCAAGTTCCAGGGCAAACCAACCAACCGATCACTGTGAGTAATATCTTAACAAAGATATCTGAAATGTGTTGTTGTCCAATTGCTTACTTCTATGTAAGTTTTATAAGTTCGTTGATTCGATTGGTGGACAATGTTTGCTATACCAAATGAGTGGGCCAGAGGCCAGTTTGATCTGAATAATAGAGTGAATGGGCCAGAGGCCGTTTTGACATGAATGAATGGGCCAGAGGCCGTTTTGACATGAATGAATGGGCCGGAGGCCGTTTTGGCATGAATGAATGGGCTGGAGGCCGTTTTGGCATGAATGAATGGGCCGGAGGCCGTTTTGACATGAAAGAATGGGCCGGAGGCCGTTTTGACATGAACGAATGAATGGGCCAAAGGCCAGTTTGTCATCTAAATGGGCCAAAGGCTAGTTTGTCATCTGAATGGGCCAAAGGCCGTTTTGACACAAATGAAAGTTTGACATGATAGTATGAATGGGCCAAAGGCCAGTTTGACATAAACGAATGGGCCAAAGGCCGGTCCGACATGAATGAATGGGCCAAAGGCCAATTCGACGTGAATGAAAGTACGAATGGGCCAAAGGCCAGTTTAACCTGAATGATACTAATGAATTGGGCCCGAGGCCGTATGATGTGTTTGGAACCGCAGTTACCTAACTTACGTATGTCTATGTATGTATGTATTAGTTAGAAACTATAAATTGGGCCCAAGGCCGTTTGATGTATATTGTTCCAATGTATATTCTTTATTTGATATTATTCACTTAGAATTGAATGATCCTGTCTGTCTGTACAGAACTTTATGTTACTATACTTTCTGCTGTGAGTTATTAACATATGTATGTATGGAATGTTATGATCTGCATATAAGCACGACTCTATGGACAAAGTTTTAAATTTGCTTCCGTTTGGCCCCTTTACTCTGATGAGTTTTGTTTTATTTGGTTTGAGGCCGTAGGTAATCTCGTGATTACTGGCTGGTTATGGCCTTAACCCAGAGGGGCGAGTTTGGGTCGTGACATGCAGTGGTCCGTTGAACTAAGTTAGTATGGCATCTCTTACCATCCATAAACAGCCATCAAAGGCCAGGCTGTCGCCGACTTTATCTTGGAATTCACAAATTTTGCCTCGCACATGCCCCCTCCGCCAGCACACGCCCCTATTGAGGAGGAAAGTCCCCATTCTTAGACTCTTTTTGTCCACGGTTTATCCCGCAAAGAGGATAGTGGAGCCGGTTTAATCCTCACAACCCCAAAAGGACAGTATTTCAAATGTGCCCTCCAATTCCTATTTGAGGCAAACAACAACGAAGCTGAATATGAAGCTATCATAGCGGGTCTCCGATTGGCCAACGATATCAGAGTCGACCATCTCCAAGTCTTTAGCGACTCTCGGTTAGTAGTCAGCCAAATAATAGATGAGTTTGATGCAGATGAAGAAGCCACACGATCATACAGGGACCTTGCTCTTCCTCTGACCCGCCTCTTTAATAATTTTCATACTTGGCATGTCCCCAGTCAGAAAACTCCCAAGCAGAAAAAATGGCACAGTTAGTGTGACAACCCTCACCACTGTTGACTGATAATACCACTGATTACTGCTAAACTGTGATTAAGCATGTTAAGTGACTGATTGACTGAAATTCTGACTGATTGATTGAGTGTATTAGTCTAAACGCATTTCCATCTGTTTGACTGTTAATTGATCTGTTCATGCTTTATGTTTTGAACTGCAAATTGAAGGCCTTATCGGCGGCCGAATCAGAAATTGATTAGTGTTTCCTGCTAATTAGAATTTATGTGATTTAATGGTATGTTTAATTAAAATGTGATTTAGAGTGATTAAATTAGATTAAATAATGGTAAATTACATTAGTTCAAGCTTATTACCAAATTGCCATTAGTGGACAATGCTAGGACATTTATTTAGTCTTGATTTATATATGCTTGGCTTCACTCTTCATCACTTTTCCTAGACCATAACCGAAAGAGAGAGAGAGAGAGAGAGTTAGGAGAAAGCTTGATTTCATTTGAGAATTGCTTGGAGACTTAGAAGATTTGAAGAATTCATTGCATATTTGAGCTTCTACCTTTGAAATTGAAGACCCAAGGTAGAGAATTCATCTTCTCCATTGTGAATTTAAGTCATTTCTTGCATGATTCATGGAGGAATTGGAGCTTAAGGTCAAGAATTAAATTAAAGTGTTGCATTGAGAAGAAATTCATGCATGCATGTGCACATTCTTGTGTTTTGAGGTCTTTCCCATGAAATTTGCTACATGCATGTTCATGTTTTGATTATAGTTCATGAATTCTTCATGTTTTTGGAAGGATTGAGTTATTTGGCCAAGTATTTGAAGCTTTGAAGTTGATTAAATTCATGCATGTTGCATGTACATCATATTCTTGAAGTTTTGTTTGGAAATGGGTTCAATTGAACTACCTTTGGGCTTTGATTTTGCAAATTGATCTTTGAAACATGTCATATTATGAGTTTTAAAGTGTTTTCCAGAAAATTAGCCCAAAAAGGATCGAATTTGATGCTTTAAATGTTGAGTTTCATGCTTGGAGACAAATCTGGAAATTCTAGATTTTGGATCCACGATCGAGTGGGGAACTCCACGCTCGAGCGTACGCTCTGAGTTCATGTAGTCCGCTCGAGCGGGAAAAGTAACGCTCGAGCGTGAAATGCGTGTATCCAATACTTTGCATGTGGTTACAGTCCACTCGAGCGAAGGGATGCACGTTCGAGCGAGGACTTGTGTCTCACGCTCAAGCGGGGGTCAAGCGCCCGTCGAGCGTGAATTTCATGCATCCAGTACTTTTGTAGTCTGCTCGAGTGAGGAAAGTCACGCTCGAGCGTAGATCTTTTGTCTGCATGTCCGCTTGAGCGGAGAAAGCCACGCTCGAGCGGGACCCCTGTTTCAGTAAAAATTTGAAAAGTGTTTTAAAGTGCATCTTTGCATCCTCATTCAATCCTAGGCATTCCTAGGCCTAGTTTAAGGCATCTTAATGAGGATAATGCTATAGAACCACACTGGGTCAGATAGGGACCAAGTTATTGTTTCCCAAACGTGCAACTTAGTGTTTGTTCATCCTGTAACTGTGTAGGGTTGACATCTGAGGACGCTCACTAGCCTATCTGTAGCCCAGAACTCTGTGAGTAACAATATTGTAAAGATATATTCAATCATGAATATTTTCTGAATGACCAACTGTACTGCTTTCTGAAATGATATTTCTTACTGAATGAATGTTTGTTCTAATTGCGAACTGTATTCGTGGCATCCATAGCAATTTACTATTACTGTACTGTTACTGCTACTATTACAGAGATCTCTGTCGGTTCCCATGTTGGAACCACTACTGTTTACTGATATGATGGCCATCAACTGACTGTTCGGTTTGTTAAGACCTACTGTACTGTCTTGCCATGGGATGTACCACATATGACTGCTATGACTGAATGACTGATATACTGTTAAAACTGACTGTTTTAAATACTGAAAAGACATCCATTCTTAACCTCTTTACGCATATGTTATTCACTGGGCTTTAGCTCACTGTTTATATATATATGTAGGTGTCCAGGCACCGGACCGGAGCTAGGAGCGTCGGGTTAGCTCCTTCTTTGTCAAGCCAACCATTGTGCCTCACTGCGAGGTTCCAAGTGCTGCCAAGCCAAGGCTGCTTTGGGGTGTTTTAGATTCCCCCTTTCTGTAGTTGTTTTGTATAGACTGTGTGAGACTGGCACTGTACGGTTCTAACAGGAATTAGGTCCCTGTCCTGGATGATTGTATATGTATGTACATACTGTTTTGGTTCTGAATGTGAATATGTATAAAAAGTCTTGTTTTTGCAAACAGACTGTCACGGCTCATTAGACATCTTTCATTTACTGTTTTGGCTTCCACCAGCCCCTGTACTCTGTATTTCTGTTATTACTGTTAAGCAGGCCTTCGGTAATCACAGATTACTGGCCGGTTACGGTGCTAAATCCATAGGGGCGGGTTTGGGTCGTGACAGTTAGCATCAGCCGACCAATCAGACATTTGCCAGGGCATCCGGATAGAGTACCTAACCCATCCAGTAGTCTCACCGGATCAACGGGCAATTCACCTGCTCTAGGATGAGCCCATCCTATGGGCCTAGGACATCATCGCATTCCTCAAGCGGGGCATACTTCTAGCAGGCAAACTTAAAGCTGCCAAAGTCAGAACTCGGTCATCGAATTACGTCATCATTAGTGGCACCTTGTATAAGAGGGGATTCTCACGACAATATCTCAGATGCCTCAATAATGACCAAGCAAGTTATATAATGAGAGAAATATAATGAGGGAATTTATGGGAATCACTCTGGGGGACGGTCTCTGGCTCATAAAATTCTCTGAACAAGTTACTTTTGGCCCACCCTCAGCCAGGACACTGCTAATTTCATGATGAAGTGCAACAAATGCCACTGCTTCACTAACATTTCCCACACCCCTCCAACGGAGTTAATCACACTCAGCAGCCCTTGTCCCTTCGCTAAGTGGGGAATTAATCTCGTGGGTCATTTGCCAACCGGCATGGACTAAGTAAAGTTTGCTGTCATAGCTATCAATTACTTCACCAAGTGGGTCGAAGCGGAACCTCTCGCCAAGATTACTGAACGGAATACTACTAAGTTCGTCTGGCGGTCCATTGTGTGCCATTTTGGGATTCCCCAAGCCAGCATCTCCGACAATAGCAAACAATTCGACAATGTCAAATTTAGGGAATTCTGCGCAGAACTTAACATCAAGACCTATTTTTCGTCACCAGGCCATCCTCAAGCCAACGGACATGTGGGGGTTACCAACCACTTCCTGCTGCAAATCATCAAAACCAAGTTGGTGGCCGCCAAGGGCCTCTGGACAGATGAATTACCCAACGTCCTTTGGGCCTATCAGACAACCGCCTGAACTCTAACTGGGGAGACCCCTTTCCGTCTAGCATATGATGCCGAAGCGGTCATTTCTGTGGAAATCGGCTTACCAACACCTGGAGTTATCCACTTCAATCCAAACCTCAACGACGACCTTCAGAGAGCCCATCTAGACCTCATCGAGGAATTGTGAGAAACAGCCGCCATCCGACTGGCCTCATATCAATAGAAAGTAAGGAAACACTATAATCGCAAAGTCCGACCGAAGGCGTTCACAGTGGGAGACCTCGTCTTACGAGAAGCCACTCTCACCACCAAAAACCCAACCGAGGGCAAGCTGGCAGCTAAGTGAGAAGGTCCTCACATCGTCAAAGCACGACCCCGCCCAAGCACATACCGTCTCCAAGACATGGAAGGCAGAAACCTCCCCCACCCATGGAATGTCGAACACTTAAGACTTTTTTTTTTCCAGTAAAACGGCAGTCCCTGCTCTTTGTTTGTTTTACATTGTTCTATATTTCATTTTGGAGATCGGGACACTTGTCCATTTTGGCATGTATTTATGATCGCAGGACTATGACAATAATTTAAGATTCTCATTATTTGTGTTGTGCCTTGATTCAAAATTAAACAACATTCACTGAGTTAAACATGGCCTCAGCCAGACAGAGCCCTCCAGAGCCTCAACCAGACTGAGCATAAAGAACTCAGCTAGACTGAGTTAAACATGGCCTCAGCCAAACTGAGTCCTCCAAAGCCTCAGCCAGACTGAGCATGAAGAACTCAGCCAAACTCCGTTAAACATGGCCTCAGCCAGACTAAGCCCTCCAAAGCCTCAACCAGAAATGAGTTAAACATGGCCCCAGCCAGACTAAGCCCTCCAATGCCTCAGCCAGACTGAGCATAAAGAACTCAGCCAGACTGAGTTAAACACAACCTTAGTCAAACCAAGCCTGTTGGGCTCGACCCAACTGAGCCCTAATAAACTCAGCCAGACTGATCTGAACAACATCTCACCCCGAATGAGCAGTTTTTATAACTTCACTTTATTACAAATTGTCGTGACAAGCCGTTTTGACAAATTTTTGGCAAAATCAACCACATGTTGTGCTTCATTCATTTATAGATCTCCTTAGGCAAGTTCTTGCACGATTCTTTCCAACTTTCAAGTAACTTTATTATAAACGCATGTTCTTTACAAATTTCAAACAAATTTATTACAACCCCAAGTTTTTTTACAACTTTCAACCATTCTTTACAAAGAATTCTCTCAAAACACAAGATAATAATAATAACCAAAAAAAAACAAAACAAAAAAGAACAACACCAAAACAAATGCCCAATCCTCACTCCCGTTCGCTGGATGCCAGGTCCTCCTCTTCCACCCTCTCATCTAGGGGTGTCTGGGCAATATCCTCCTCTACTACCTTTACCAGACTAAAGTCCACATCTGGGAACAGCTCCTGTGCCCTATACCTGAAGCTCGTCCAGGCACTGTCCCAGTACTAGCTCATTTCATGCTTATAGTAGTCTGACTGTTGAAAACCTTGGATTATATCTTCTTCGGTCCTCCCAACAGCAGCCACTCCTGATGGCCCATGTCATGACCCAAACCCGCCCCTATAGGTTTAGCATCATAACCGGCCAGTAATCCTTGGATTACCAAAGGCCTCTTAACATAATAATGTATAATTAGGGGCTACGGAAGTGAATACATAAAATATACATAGTCCATCGAGCTGTGAAGACATACATGGGACAAATAACCTTAAACTTTCATAAACTTACGAGTGACGCCAAAAGATACAGTATTTACACATCACTTCGTATAGATATAAACAGAAAAACTTGTTTGTGAAGCAAAAGAAACAAAGTCTTATATATTCATAACAACACAACCACTAGACTTGACTTAACCCGGAACCTCCTCGGGAGGCACAAAGGTTGGCTGACAAAAACTGAGACCCCAAGTTCTCAACTCTAAGCCTGGTCACGTGCCTGATCACCAACATATATAATATAAATAGTGAGCGGGAGCCCAGTGAATAATAACAGAGTAAAGGGTTAAATGAATGATGTCCCATAACTAAGTTTGTACATAGAATAGATTCATATTTGTATTCTCATTCAAATGAATGCTATGGACGCGCCCCGCGTGAGGGCCTCCCCCCACAGTTCAGACTCGATTTGTCACGGTTCTTAATCTGAACCAAAGAGTCCAAATCCAACAAATCGTTTTTGAAAACAGATTTTTTGTAAAGAAGTGCCAAACATGGACTGCTTTGCTAGGTACAGAGTCGCCACCTAAATATTTATTTTGGGGGAATTTAGGAAACCCTGACTCGTTTGCCTAAGGCCACGTGTCCGTCATTACCAAAGTTGCCTCGGCTCGGGAACTTAGGTACGATTGGGGAAGGTCACTTCGTGAGCACCCCCGCTCGCCCGATCAAAGATCGGCCTCTACTAACCATGATATCTTGTTTTGAAAACATTATGCGTTCTTATTCCGGTTATTGGCCTAGAATTACTATGTTATGCGCACAACAAACAAGTATAGACCAAATCGCCTAAATTGGAACAAAACATTTCATGTTTGTTTTGAAAATGGTTTGCTACTCGCAAGTAGACTAAAAGGTAGGTTTTGCCACCCTCGAGTGGGCTTTAAAACTCACAGTTTTAATGCATTATTCCAATTTAGGTAATTCGACCTCCATCCACAGGCATTCAAGCAGTTATATCACATAAGCAGCTAGCCTCATGGTAATCATGCTATTATGACCACATTCGCACATATGCGGTATGGTAAAGCATAAAAACTTACCTAGTACTCCAAGTCAAAACAGAAACTAGTTAGTAATCACATGCATGACCCTAGTTCATGATAAGATGGCTAATGCAACACATGCAGGATGCAGCTAGAATAGGCTCGGCTACCCTAAAGATGGCATGTGAAATGCTGCAACTAACATGTACTCAACTTGGAATTTGAAATACGAGTGCAGTTAGCATGATGTGCCGAGCCCGATGTATGTAAGACAAATGTATGGATGCACGCATGCATAGCATAAGGTATGCTAATCTAAATATGCCCTAGTCTAACCATCATAAGCGGGTAAATAAAAGGGAAGAAAGACGTGGGATTGGAAGACATGCACACCACTCACACACACTTATTACACAATTGCCCTCGCTCGAAGGGTCCAAAAGAATAATACAGTCCGAATAACAAATCAACTATCCTAACTAATTAATTATTACAGACCTTTAATTAATTAACAAATTAATTACAAAATAAACTAAATGTGAAGCTTAAAGAGACTGCCACAACTCTGCCTCGGAATATGCGAATAATGAATGCTTGACTCGCCCCACTCGGAAATTCGCTGCCATAGCACTGTTGCCTCTGTTTACACTGCCTTGCTCCTCTGAAGATCACACAAATTTCCAGAACTGCTTTGAATCATTCCCTGAGTATTTCGGAATGCCACCGGCCAAAGGAAAAGTCCACCGACCATGAGAACAAGGTTATCGGCCAAAACTTTGACTACTGGCTGGACGCTGATGGTCGGTCGGCACTTCAAGTAGCCGGCCGGCTATTTCTTCCTGCAAAATCCTGCAGTTGACAGCAGTAGAGGGCAAGCAGTGTATGGCATGGAATTTTCGAGGAAATGTTAGCATGGTCACACTCCCTATCATGTAATAGACTCAAGGGAGTGTAGCCCTCGACCTCCGAGCCATCAATTATGCATTTCGATGCATGATGGCCTAAGAGGCCAAGTTTGCCATTTAATGTGAAAATGCATGTAACAAAAGAGATGAGTGCCTTAAGCCCTATCATGTTGAGATCAAGGGCATTGGCGACCGAGGGTTGAGACGTGTTTCGTCACTTTGAGTACGAACACTCCTCAGCCCTCATGCTTGGTTTGACACCCCAAACCAAGCAAAATGTAATGCATGTATGCCATATACAATGCAAAGTGATGCAACTCATGCAAGGCAATATGAGCATGCTAAGCTAATGCAACATGACACTGTCTAACCATGCAAGCTAGACTAATGCAATATGGACATATCAAGTATACAATAAGACTATGTAATGCCACTAGCTAAACAACATGCAATCATGCGAAAATGATACAATGTAAGCATGCAACCAACGCAATGCAACATGCAAGCATGTAAAGTATGCAAAGATGGATTTAGACTGAAATGAGAAGGCCTCAGCCCATCCCAAAACAGTGGCCTAAAAATGATGCAAGAGGGCACAAATTATGCATACAAGCATACACACACCAAGGTCCATCACCTAAGCATGAAAGGAACAACTCTAAGCATACTTAAAGGCGATATACATGGACATTAAACACTCATGTAAAACTCTGAAAAACATGCGAAGGATGATGCCAAAACATGCTAGGGAATGGATGCAAATGGAAAGCATTCAAGGCCACAAAAGAGAGCATTGCTCAACACCTACCCTAACCACTCATGGCATGAACTAAACAACCAAAAATAGAGTTTCCATGCATCAAAATATGCCTCAAAACCCACTGATATGGCAGCCCAAATGACTTAAACACAAGGCATGCGCTATGACCCTTTTCAAGGCACAAAAGAACAACCCTACAAGGCATGAAAGTGATGATGAATGTAAGCATACAAGCATGGATTAGGGACTGAAATGGCATGTGAAATGACTCCAAATCATTGAAACAACCCATTAAGCATGCTTATGACTCACACACTCAAGGCTCACAAGCCAAAATACAAAGGGGCTATACCAAACATGGAAAATATGATCAAAACAATGCCTAACAGACCTCAAGCATGATGAAACATGACCAAAAGCTTCACAAAGCTAGGGAAAAATATGCAAGCATGATGGCCTAATGGCAAGATGCATTTCTAGGCAAAATAGAGGAATACAAAGCAAGTGTATAATGCATGCAAGGGACCATTAACCCGACCAAAAACAGAGATGTAATATGACCAAATGACACCCAAAAACCTCTGAAATGGAGCCAAAAAACACCTAAGCATGCATGCTACCTTTATGAGCTAAAAAATACAAACAAAAGAGGGACAAAGGGAGAGGGGTGTCCCTCCTCTATGCAAGACTTCAAAAACTCTTCTTCACCACTGAAAATCCACTAGATTTCAGTGGTGAGAAGGCCAACACACAAAAATAACCAAAGCTTAATAAAGAGAACACCAAAAGGGCCAAACAAGGTCTAAGAGGAGGAGGTCGACCCCCAACAACAAAATGACCTTAATGAAGTACCTCAAGCATGCAAATACAAGACTTTTTCAGTTATACACAAAGTCTAAAACAACATGCAAGACAGGTAAAAAGCTAGCACAAGAATGGGGGAAATAAAGCAATAGTGTTACCCTCGAAGAACTCTTGAAGAACAGCAAGTCCGGCCACCCTCTTCTAGTCAAAACCAGCCCAAAGCGTCAAGAACAAGCCCTCAACACCTCCCAAAGTCAAAGTATGGTGTATTAGTGTGTGTGTTAGTGCAAAACTAAGAACAAATCACCCTTTTAGGCCCTCAAACACACCCAAATGATGAGAGAGAGGGAGATATAGAGAGAGAGAGAGGGTATATATCAAATGTATATATGTATATTAGGTCTGGTTTTGCTAAACCTCTTCAATGGAAGGAGAGGCTCTCCTATATAGGCAAGGAAAGGTGTTTAAGCTTCTCAAAGAAGCTAAACAAAAGGGTCAAAGGGACTAAGCTTCTAAGAGAAGCTAATGCAAAGGTGCAAGCTTCATGAGGAAGCCAAGACAAGGGGTCAAAGCTTCCTCAAGAAGCTTTGAGCAAAAGGTGCAAAAAAAGGGGTCAAAGGGTGGAAAACAACCACATATATGCACGGGGGCAGGTTTTGTGCATTCCAGCTGGCACAGCTGGCATGCACCATGCCTGAAAAAGGCAAAAAGGTGGTACCGGCCAGAAAAGGAGGCCATCGGCCAAACATATGGTCGGCCGGCCACACCAAATGCCGACCGGCCAATGGTATGTTTCACCAATGGCCGGTAGCCTCAAAACACGGCCGGTGGCCTCAAGCCATGGCCGGTGGGTGTCAGGGGTAGCTAGTAAGCTACTCTCTACCCTCAGAAACAAAAACACAAGTGTTTGGTGCAAAACCAAACACAGAACAGTCGAGTTAAGAGATCCTGAAGCAAGGCGCGCAGCCGAGACCTCCGGGAACTCAAAACAAAACACGAACGCGGGTAATCACCAAGTGTTCCAGCGGTGACATCCAAGTCTTGAGGACGGTCAAAAATGGGGTGTCTATAGTTGCCCCCTTTGACAGAACTCGAAAGTCATAACAATGACGGGAGTGATTGTCAAAGCCCAGAGACGACCCATTTTTGACAAGGCCGAAGACTTGGACAAAGCATACATGCTGCAGATAAAGATATGCGCCCGAAGGCAGGGGCAAAATGCAACCGACAATGCAAGAAGCCGAGCATAACTCATGATCATGTAAAGGAAGCTGTAACGAAACATAACAATGCAACAGTTTTAAGCTAGGATACACCAAACTACACTACAATGCAGTGAGAGTGTAAGAGAATCATGTAATTCTCGCTACGTTTCACGCGGAGAATACAATACCTGTGCGGTTCGTCTGGTCGTGCCAGCTTCAAATGAACCGTACATACAATATCGTGCCTGAAAAAAGAAAGAAAACTTAACAGGTACAATATTGTTAGCAATATGCACATGAATGCAATTGAAAGTGCGTGACAATGCAAAACTAGTGGGAAGCATAACAATGCTGTGAAGGCACAAACACATGTAAGTAATGAACACGCGACAACGTGCACAATGTGTATGAAGGAATTTGAACACATGTAAGTAAAGCATAACGCGACAACGCATGCAATGTATTATAGAAATTTGAACACATGTAAGTAAAGCAATGCACGTATGCAAGCAATGTGTATAGAAAGGCACTTGAACACATGTAAGTAAAGCATGTGGTCAACGCGTGCAATGCGTATAGAAACTTGAACACATGTAAGTAAAGCAATGCACGTATGCAAGCAATGTGTATAGAAAAGAACTTGAAGGATGGTAAAGACAAGTTACTCATGATGTTGAAATTCAAAGCACTACAATACAGTATAATTGAAGCGACTTGTGGAGCGCACAAGATACAAAAGGATACGGGAAGGAGCGTTCCTCGCACGTACGGAGCATCGCTCAAAGAAAACACGGCTTGAGGTCAACTCGAGAGCCTACTAATGTTTCGAAAAAGTGCACTTCTTCGTACCGTCTTGAGTAATGAAGGTGCCACACCAAACAATTGACTCGAACAAGGGCGCGGGAGGTGCATCAACCGCGAGGGGAGGTCACCGGTATCAACCCTGATATTCTGCTGCCCTGCCCTGCTCTCCTTTTGCTTTACTTTCCTTTTTACTAGTAGTTTAAGCACATTGCACTGCCTCAGGCAGGTTTTATTTTATTTTTTTTAAATAGTGTATATTTTGCAAAATACATAATGGAAATGAGACAACTATTTTGTTCAAAAGGTGTTACATTTGCATGTTCTATGCATCGCATCGCATGGCATCACATAACAATGCGAATGAAATTAAAAGAATTCGTTTGAAAATGGAGCACTTGCATCGTAATAATCAGGTAGTGAACTGACTTACAACTCGATAAGCAAAACAGAGAGACTTGATAAAACCAACCAAGTGCGAGTACAACTCGATAAGCAATCAAAGACTTAAGAGAGTGAATACAACTCGAACCAAGTGCGAGTACAACTCGATAAGCAAATCAAAGACTTAAAGAGAGTGAAATACAACTCGATAAGCAAATGTACAACAACTCGATAAGCAAAAGGGTGTGACCCCGCAAGAATCGATCACCGGAGGGCATTGGTAGAGGTGTCCAACCACAATCCTTTAGCATGTTCAACTCATAAACAGCTCATGGACAAGAAGGAAGCCCCGGCCAGAGGTAAGGCCATCGGCCATGAGAAATGGTCATCGGCCAAAAGTGGTGGTCGGTCGGCACTATATTTAGCCGGCCGGCCATAAATTGCCAGAACCAGCAGGATGCTGACATCTGTCCTCCACTCAACCTTATCTTCTACAAAAGGCCTCAGCTTCGTAGTTTTACTCAATTCACACTGATTTGTTCCATATGGAAGAGTTTCTTGCCCAGAATCTCTCAG
The DNA here is from genome assembly GCA_030407325.1 of Camellia japonica. NCBI lineage: Eukaryota > Viridiplantae > Streptophyta > Magnoliopsida > Ericales > Theaceae > Camellia > Camellia japonica. The sequence continues at coordinate 30,749,993 of JAPPVO010000059.1, forward strand.
CTTGGATTAACAACTTGGATGGCTCGGAAAAGCTAAATTTCCGGGGCTTCGGCATAAACGCACTATTCACTTTGAGTCGTACTCCGCTGCACCTTCCGTTTCTCCATGCCGCGGCAAGGTTTTGGAATCCGGTGACACATGTTTTTAGCTTTGGCGGGCAAGAAGTATGTCCTACCTTTGAGGATTTCCAAGCTTTAATAGAGTCCGAGCGCAACGAAGAGATCCTGCCCCAACTTCGTTTTGGCCATGCCCAAGCCTTAGGACAAATGTGTGGGCTCTCAATACCCGACGCTCGATCTTTGATTTGTGACGGAATGCTGGATATTCCGAGTTTGATTTGCCGTTTTTCTAATGCCGGCGACCGCGGTGACGATCATTGGCAAGGTTTTCGGCAACACGCACTTTGTTTGTGCATGCTATCTCATTTCTTACTTGTCTCAGGCTCTGGAGGATCTAGTGTCCGGTTGATCGAGGTTGCCCAAGGTTTGAAGGAGGGTAAGAGTTGCATCGCCATGACTCTCTGGCTAAGACGTTGATGGGCTTGGACGCTTTCCATCGCCGCGATACGACCAAATTTGCGGAGGTCCACTACTGCTGCAGGTAAAGTTTCCCACCCAATCTCACATATGTATTGCTCTCATCACTCGCCCTCAGACTCGTCGATTTTCTCACAAACCCTCTTCTTACTTTTCTCTCATCGTACATCTCTCTATTCTTTATTCTCTCATGTTCATATCCCTCCCAGGTATGGTTGATGGACAAAGTTGCAGGTTGTGGACTCTTGCCCAGCTTACTTAGTTCGCGGTTACTTCTTCAGGCAACGCCTAGTCGATGCCCTTTATGAGGGTTTGGTTGTTCGACTGGATGTGCAGCTTGTCCGCAGACCGCATTGCTTGGCGGTGCCCTTGGCTCAATCTACCCGCAATGGGCTATAGTATGACCCGCCAACCTGGGATTCAGCTGATTGGCTTGACTCACTGTGTGTTTCTACTTCCCATTCCGGTTCCAGCGCCAGTTTGGTCATGATCAGACTTGTCCACCAGAGGGGATGAGACTACTCGCTACATTCCCCGATCCGAGGTGCACAGCTTGCCCGGTATACGACGCATGGAGGACTAGAGAGCTCCTGGCCCCGCCCTCCCACTTCAGTTGCATTTTGTCTAATGAGTGCATAGATTGGCTTAATGAGGAGGCACAGATCGAGCCTAGCTTGGCACCAGAGGCTTCGACCTGGCTCGAGAGGAGCGTAAGAAACACCTGACTTAACTATGCCCCGGATTTATTGCTTTATTAGTACTTTCAAGTTTTCTTTATGAATGTAATGAAAAGCAACTTCAATTTGTAGGCAAAGAGCAGGAGAACTCTGTATTGAAATTAATGAATTGAAGGTTGTGGTACTGAAAATTTCCCGTTTTGGTCCAGAAATGGTCTTAGTCGTAAAA